>CACKRE030000537.1:230215-246088 GCA_902602495.3 Ectocarpus sp. CCAP 1310/34 | reverse complement strand
GCCCAGAGTAGCTCAGCAGAGATGGGGGGTGGCGCCGAAGATGCCAACAACGGCGGCGGTAGCGACGAAGAAAGCGATGACAGCAGCGATGAAGACAGCGACTGACGACCTGTGTTTCAGTGTTTCAGTTAATTTATCATGTAGATGTCTTACGTCGTAGGTGGGTCAGAACCTGTCGAGATTTACAGTTTTTTTCCCGCACGTAGGGCGGGCGTGCGGTGTGCGGTGGTGGTGCGGTTCGTAACTTCGTAACTTCGAAGTCCATCGTATCGTATTTCATTATTTGTTCGAATTCTGAGGGTTCGGAGTATTGCATGTTTAGTGTTGTAGTGTTGTCATGTCAAGCATCATGGCAGTAGAGTGTAGAGTCAAGCATCATGGCAGTAGAAAAATATGAAAAGGACACATTATTTCGCCTATCGCCGACAGGTGATCTCCGCAGCAGTCGACCAGCCTCGCGACCAGCTCGTTTGTGTTACTAGAAGTACATGCATACGTCGCGAAAGTCGCTCAGATGAAGTAAATCGCGAAAGATACCAGCCGAAAAAAATCGCCGAAAGTGAAACACGATTCACCGAGAAGCGATATGCAGTCGCCGAACGTCGCCGAAAACAAAAGCCGATCACCAATTTTTTTCGCCGAAAAAAAAAAAGGCAAACGCCGGGAAAAAAAGAAAAAGGTCGCCTATCGAGCAAAAGCCTATGCGGGTCCCAACTTAACCCTTCAATCCACCGTGGCAATGCATGCCCGTTCTACACTTGTTCACACAGTTTCGTACAAAACATCGCGGATTTCAAGCATCACGAAGCTGGTCTAGCGATTCTTCCCGATTACTCGCGACAGAGGTGAGGAAGAGTATGATTGCAATTGTTAGCAGACGGCCGGCCGCTTCCAAGGGGCTTGCTTGCTCTTGTCGCCTCGGTGGAGATAATTGT
Organism: Ectocarpus sp. CCAP 1310/34; assembly: GCA_902602495.3. Classification (NCBI taxonomy): domain Eukaryota; class Phaeophyceae; order Ectocarpales; family Ectocarpaceae; genus Ectocarpus; species Ectocarpus sp. CCAP 1310/34. The sequence goes on along the minus strand of CACKRE030000537.1, from coordinate 245,153 downwards.
ACCAGCGTTCTGGCGTAGTGTGGTATACCGGAGATGCGTTTCGCGTAGGTGACCAGAGATCTTATTCACGTTCTGCAATGTCGGTATGTTTCTTATTTTTTGCTGCACACAGGACGCACGACGAGTTGAGGGGCAATCCTTGGATCGCTGCCTGTGCCCCTCTATTGCTTTTCTGTTCCGTCGAACGCATGTGAGTAGAATGGAACGCCTTTCTTCCGCACGGTCTGCATTATATACAGATAGAAAACAACACGAGCTGTAGTTGCACGCTTCTCTCCTTGTCACCCGCCGAAGTGTTAATCAGCCCCCCCCCAAGAAGAGAAATATGCGATGCTGTCCCGCTTGCGTACGTAGGACACCGCGAGAACGTGCCGCATTTGTGTTTCAGAAGCTCGTTCTGATATACAAGGACATCTGAACGCCACGATCCTGTGTTGGCCATAACTATTGTATTCCGCAGTTCTGGATGCTTTTTTTCGTTAATCTTGTCAGCTTCATCTGTCACTAGTCATCCATATGTAACTGAACTGTTTTGCAGGATCTCGCTGTTATTCCTATTACAGTATCAAACTCTTGAAGTATGTCTCTATCGTGCAGTTGCTTGGGTACAATGGCATGGGCATGAGTTGGCGCCTGTCTCGTATCGCAGGTTGATGAATGCTGACCTTGAGGATCAACTGGATGACAAATTGCTTGATATAGAGTGTGACCTGAAAATGGTCGCCGAGGGTTTCATCGGCGAACATGAGGAGCAGCAGCGACATATGGACGTGATGACAGGTGATTAGATATTGCGATTTTTCTGGACGGTATCACCAGCTCATCAGCTGTGGCACATGAAGCCACATATATCTCTCTTTCGCTTTCTTTTAGATTAGTGCGAACTCACAGTGGTCTCCACGGAGGTTGAATAACAATGAGTATGACTGATTGGTTGAAAATCATGCAAATTGTCTTCCTGAAGGTGCCACCAGATGCATCCGCACCAGATGCATCCGCAATGGTGTAAAACCCTACATAAGTGCTCGGGTTTCAGTTGGAAGGACTTGCTTACGTGCCTGTCACACTACTTGATACTGGACATCCCAGAATTGGATTTTTCGGCCTTCAATTTCGCACGCTCCACCACCCAGCCAATCCAACGTCCTACGGGCACATTGCGATAAGTGCTCGCTCGCTCGAGCAACCGCAAAAATTGTCCCGGGGGAACACTCCTTCCCCATCATGTACAATGGACTATAACTTGCCAATTTAAGAGTTTGCTGCGTGGTCATGTACCTGCATGTAACGCAACGGCAATGCGCTCCCCTGTTTGCTTGTAAACAGATGCACGTCAGCATTCATCTTGCCACTGCCATCGCTCAGAGGGCGTCGGCATGCCTTCCTTGGACGTGTTGCTAGAGTTTCTGAGACAAATGGGTGTTGTCGTGAAAGTCCGGCGACACCTGCTGCATGCATGGAGGCGTGTGATGCTGTTCGGTGATGTTGAGTTTGTAAGGTACGGGATGAATGGCCGAAGGCGGCGGCGGCAATCATGTCGTACTTCATACCTTGCCGAGCTAGTCGTGACTCGCTTGCCTGGGGTATCACACTTGCCTGTGCGTCCTGGTGTCTTGGAAAATTGTTCATGTGCGCTGGCAGTTTAGTTTCCTTTTGCACACGTGAACGTGATGTCTAATCTAATACTTAACACTTGAAACAAAACATGCGATATCAAACGTGTATGGTAACGTTCGTGGCGTTTCCCTGCAGCTTATGCCAACGAATCGAAGCAGCACGCCGCAGCAAGGACACGCTCGACCATCAATTGATTCTTCCTTTGGCAAGAATGTTCGAGAATGAGCTTCGCGTCGTGAGCTTTGCCGTGAGAGCGATCCACCTGCAGGAAACAAGCTTTGTTCAGCGCCAAGATTTCGTGTTGTGCCAGATGGAGCTTCGCGATGCAATTACCACGTGGGAGGGAGGGCATCTCGGGCAGGTATTATCCCATGAGAATTCAACTGGTGTAGTTCGGTAGCAACCGGCTGAAAATTCCCAACAATTGTGCATATTGGCCTTCCTCGTGGTCTTATCTTTATTTTCGAAGCCTTTCTGGTCAAGTCCTCACGAACTACAAGCTTACCTTGATGTGATCTGTTGACGTGGAAGAAAGAATGGTGGGCCCTTCTCTCGTTACAATCGAAGTGAAGGGATACGGCGTGGAGGACCGTCTCCTCTTGTGTTGTAGCTCCGCAGCATGTGCATAGTAACCGGGCAAGACCACAGCAGGGTAACACGGGGGTGTTTGTTGGATAGCAGGTCGAAGTTTCCTAACATTACCCTTGGGTGCCCTACTCATGCCGGGGATAGCCTTCAAGGTGGAGAGAGCAATCTAGGACTTTAGCTTCGCGCGCCCCGTCAGTCACGACGTCCGCTCGCTTCGTACTTATGGAGAACCAAACCACCCAGCACGATAGGCCATGCTCTGTCTCGGTGTCTGCCCAGAGCTGTACAAGCGACATCTGCTTCGGGTCACACCACTCTCCTGCAAGAGGGTGTGTTCGACCTTAGCGATTGCCGCCAAGAGTTTTACGTTCGGGAGTCTTGTTCGTGTGGTTGTTTCGTTGATGTGTTTGTGGCAGACATGATTTAGAGCGACGCAAGTGCTGATCCACAACGTGTCAACTTGAGAAGCTGCAATTTGACCGTTGTAGTTTTCTGTTGGCTTGCTGATTCAGTGAGGTTGCCAACAGCACGCTCTTCGATTTCACCCGATTCGTTGGTTTACGATTTTCCGCTGACGAATATTTTGCGGCAAAAATTTGTTCCCTTGTTGAAGAGGAAGAGTTAAGTGGGGGTGTACCGACCTTTCGAGATAATAATAGAGCCCGTACGAAAACACGCCAGTGGGACCCCCCCCACCCCATACCCCTATGCGCGGCCCTAACTGCTGGGAATCCAACAACCTACGCTCCATGCCCAGCACGGACATGGATATTGTCCAGACTTTGGGGACGTCTCTTTTCATAACAGCAAGTCGGCGCACCAAGGTCTTACTAATTTCGCCAACGGGGCAGCACCCCCCCTCCAAGTCTTTCATTTCCGAGATGACCCACCGGTTTCCCCGTTTGGTCCATGCACGGGTGGTGATTCCGCTGACGTGCTTTCATGTGGCTCGCATTCATCTGGAAAGGGCAGCTAGCTGTATTCCCCCTCTTGTCTTATTCCTTTCAGCAATATGCTCTACGCTAGGACCCTCGCCAACGTCGTTCGCATGCCCAGCCATGCGATATTCCTCCTGTCTGTTGCAGGTCCTCTGCAGAAGAGTAAAGGCGATCCTGATGGCGAGGAATGGTGGACACGAAGGACCACTTGCGCTTCAAAGGGGTTCTACCAAAGTAAGTCCTACAGTAGTTGGGCTAGAAAATTATTCTAGAGCAATAAATTATTCTAGAGCAGTACGCAAAGAGTACACGCATATGCGCACGAACTGAGCGAAGGGGTTCATCACCACGGGTAATCAACACACGAAGGGGTTGTATCCCGTGTCTTGCGAAAACTGATCCTCGTGTGCAGAGTTTCAACGAGCCGAGGTTGTGCCGCAACGATGGATGTGTTTGTCGCTGTGTTTTGTCAGCCTCGCGGATACTCTTGTCTGCATCTCACAAGAGGTGTCGCGTGTGTATGTCGGAGGTTGTGGCGACTGCAAGCGGCGCCAACGGTGACAAGCGACGAACGAAGGACTCGTCTTTTGTGTGTGTGATATCATGCCAATTTTTCCGATCCGATAGGCTCCGTTTCCCGCACTCGCTTGGCCGTCACAGCCAACCGCACCGCCACACAACAGGACAACCTGCATCTACATCATTTGGAGAATTTTGGGTGTGGGTGGTGCTCTACAGCGTAGTGTGACTCTATTCTTTCATCGGTCCCTTTTTCTCTGCCTCTCTCTTGGGCTCCGGGCATTTTCGGGTAGGGCGGACAATGGGCAGCGCACACAGCTTACGGGGAGGGGGGCGCGGCAGAGGTTCAACCGGACTAAAGTGGCAGACCTCATGCCCAAACTTATGCTTCCCAACCGTCACGATTGTTGTTGATGAGTTAATGCAAAGCTTATGGGGTAACCCTAGAAAGTGTAGAAAGCGTTTCAGGATGTTATCCTAGTGTGGAATTCCTGCCTAATGCAGATAGATACGTAGGGGTTGGTTGCATGGACCGGAATTTTTTTGGCGGTCAGGGGGTCCGAACCCGAGCGCTGGCACGGTGGCAAGGTAGGCTCTCTGCGCTGTTCTGTTGCCTCTCTTCCGGTGGTGTGGTAGGGTGATGTGCACGTCTTGTGTGAGTGCATTACAGAGAATTTTGGCCCGGAGGACTAGAGCCAGCTGGTTGAGGGTGTGCGGTGTCGTCCGCAGTATATTGTGCAGGCAAGTAGGGCCAAGCATTACACGGCACTGTTCGAGACCGCCCTACTGAGGGAATTGTAGGCTGAGCACACGAGACGCGCAAAACGTGCTCATATTCTTGTGCCATGCGATGTAAATACCGGGGGGTTGGCTTTGTTGACGGAGGTTTCTCTTGCACAACAAACATGCCTTGATGTTACAGTCAAAACAGCCATGCTAACTTTCGTGAAAATGACCCCTAGCAATGGATTATAAAATGCGTTCAAAGTATCGGGATTTATTCTCACTTTGTTAACCTTTTCCGGCACAATCGCGCTCCCACAGCAGTTCGTGGCTGTCACTTTACACTTGTCTCTCAGAAGATACTGAAACCGTTCATTATCTATTTACTCCTAGATTTCCCACGTGTGCCTTTAAGCTGAGCTTGTAGACATTCATCACGAATTCCCTTGTAACACCAGTTGCTCTTGACTCTCATGTGGCAACTCGTTGACAACGAAGGTACATCAGATTCATTCAGGCATCAACTACAAACTCAAGTGCACCTGTGTACACAAACTAGTATAGCGGCCTGTTTGCACTATTTATACCAAAGTTTCGTTCGGACGCGATTTTTCTCTTGGCCCTGCTGCCATCTGACATGTATTTTTCATCTTTTCGGTTATTAATTGTATATATGAACTCGCAGCACGCCCCCCCGCCTTGCGGCTGTTTGACCTTGCCTGAAAGGATCGGCTTTAAACTTACAAGCTCATTTTGGTTGCGAGAGCATACATATGGGTGTGCCCTTGTGCATGTCGATTTTGTTGTGCTGGCTACTGCATGCGTGTCCGCATGTTTTGTCGCCGTTTGGTACTAGGGGTACCTTCTCGGTTGTTGATGCGGCTGTTGAGCGAGCACCATCAGTGTTCATGTTCAGCAGCAGCTGAGGCAGTTGACAAATTGTGAGCTGTCTTTGCATTTGTTGGTGTGTTTCAAAGCGATTGCCTGGGGAGCAGACTGCAAGCTATGTGGTTCGTCGTGGCCCCGTGCATGCTAAGATGTTGGAAAGGTACTCCTTTCCGTGGTCGTTCGTTTCCATCCAAACCCGTGTAGCTCACTTAGCACGCTGAATATTTTGTTGGTATTTAGTTGTCTCTTGAGTTGGCAATGCCAGCATCACCTAGGCCGTGTGCCTAACATTTGATCTATACTCGGAATATTGTTTCCCTACCGTTGGTAGCCAGTCCCTTTTCGTTTCAGCGGACCTGCATTTTTGGCACTTGATTCGACATGTTTTCGTTTCGCTATTAATCTGCAACTTCCCGCAACTCTGTGCCTCACGTTGGATGTGTCGCAGGGATTGTCGTTCAAGTCTCCTTTGTTTTTATCCTACTCTGATGGAACAGTTTCTCAAGAGGCGGTTGTGAACGGCATCAATGGTTTGGAAGGAACTACGACCAATTTCGCGTTTAGTATCGGTTGATCGGCTTGTTTAAACCACTTCTTGCTGTTTTGAGAGCTTGCAAGCGCGATCACATGTGCTTGAGTGAGTGGACGCTTCGTTCTGAACAGCCCCTCAAAGAGTGTGAACGATTTAACGCGAAGTCCTGGAAGAGAAGACGAGGGCAGTAAGCCGGCCGCGCGTTCTTTTATCATGTTGTTAATCGGCCGTGCAACCCAGAGGTTAAGACGTGGTCGTATTGAGACCAGAAACGAGGATAGAGCCTGTGCTCGGATCTGTGGCAAGAGGGGCGGACAATGTACACGAGAGAAAGAGTGCGAGAGATGTAGAAAACGCCTGAAATCAGTTAGGGCCTGGGACCAGTCACTCGCTCCGTTGCCTACAGGGCGACGGCCTAAGATTGCAACTTGACTGCTGTGGTTTGCGTTCTTGACACTGTTCAGCTGACCGAATTACAGCCTAAGAGTGCAATTCTAAGAGTTCCATTCCGACTAGAGTTGGTTTCTGCTGCGGACAAAAAACACGAAAGAAATCTTGTCCGTGATTTTTGACCGAGCTCAATTTTTTTCAGCTCGCGAAAGCTACGCGTACGAGATCGCGGCGCTGCCTTCGCGCGACCTAGGCCTGGACTTGTGTCGAACGGATTTAATCGAAGCGATACCGTTGCCAAACGAAAAGCCTTGTCTCTTGCTCAGTCCACATAGCATCCCTTTGGCGTTATTTTTTAGTCCCTGCACTTACTGGTCTTCGCCACGACTGAATTCTCTGACCTCAACACACGCCAGTCCTCGCCAACGCACGGAGCGTTTCACCTCGCATCGCAGGCAAAGCATCCAAAAAGTACAACCGCCTCGCAGGCGCGCCCTCACAGGCTCCGCGCGCCTGAGGTCGAAACCCTTGCATTGTTCCCACGTGATCCATGACCAAGCAAGATAAAGCCCCAGCTAGACGCAGCTCGATACGATGAGACAGAATAAGGATGCCTCGCGAGTCTCGGCAACGCTGGTGGCAACAGGGTGAGCACGCCTACAAGTATCGACTCGGTCGAATCCGACTGCAGTTCCGCACGGCAGATGAAACAATTTTTTATTCGCATGGACATCCCCAGCCTGCTAACCGACCTGTACCAGACTTTTGAGAGTCAACGATGACCCACTAGGCACTACTGTGTGCCAAAAGTTTCAAAGCCATTCGATCTAGACGCCGCGTTCGAGAGCAAGTTTCGCTGCAGATCGGCCGACCTCACCTGCCAGCAAAGATCAGCAATTTCTCACACATACTGACTCCCTCGACACAAAACTTGCATCGATATGGATCTAGAACTTCGGTACGCTCTTCCCGATGCGCATGCCTTTGGTGCATGTCCCACATCGGATCGCGACATCACGACTCACAAGCAAGGTTTGCCCTAGGGGGAGACGCAAACTGCAACTCATGACTCATGAAGTCGCATGTATCCCGTCACGCGCCCCCTCCAGCCGCTGCCCAACGCTGCCCAAGAGGCTAGTGGAAAAAGCAGGGCTTGATGCATTGCCACCCCCCTCCTCATTTCGGTCCCCTCCCGGCGTTTGCCATCGGGATTGGGTTGTAATCGCTTGGCAACGACGTTGTAAAACAAGCCAATTCACTTCGTGAGCTCGGCAACCAGGTTGCCGTTTTTTTTTTTACCTCCGTTTTTTTTTTTGGCGGTAACCATAATGGTGGTCGAGTAGATCATGTTGTGCGGGGTGGAGAACTCTCACTCCGCGCAAGGGGGATGATCGCACCACGTTGTGTTAAAATGGTCAAGCACCCTCGAGGCAGTTACACAGTGCTTACAACTGTCTCAGGAAGTGAAAGCACCAGAAAATATATCAAGTCATACACAGCTGGCATCCGTACGCAAGGAAGTAAGCACAAGATGCTTAACACCCTTAGCAGGATGCAGCGCACCCTTCATGCGACTCGCCGAATATCTCACGGCGCTTCGCGCTTGGTGATGTGAGAGCCTGGTCCGGTGAGAACCCGGCGTGCTCCGTCCCGGCTTTGTAGGGATGCGAGGTCAATGGTCAAACGACTACGGCATGCACGACTATGAGTACACCCCCCTGTTGTTGCTGTTGTTGTTGTTGTCTTCACATTCAAAACCATCCCGGTCTCTCTATCCAGTACCTCCTTCTGTCTCTATCTCTCTGTACTAATCCAGCACTTCACTCGGTAAATTTCCGTGGTTACAGGCTAACGTACCTAGAAAAGGTATACCAAAATAAAATGGACCCTAGCATAGGAAGATAAATAGTTGAATCTACCTAACGCCAGTAAACATCACGCCACACACACCGTGCGAAACCAACCCAAACTTCGCTATTTACCTTTGTCGTGGCGTGAGGTCTGACCGTCGATCCCGACTTGCCCATTTCTGACATCAGAGTGTCTACCATCAGAGAGTCAAACGTGCGAAGGGGCCGGTCAAGTCGAACCAAAAGCGTGGTGTCCGTCCCCCCCTCCTCGTTTCGGGCTGTTGAGCCGGTTTGGTCAAGGCGTATAATTTATTTTACTTAGGGTATAGTATCGTTATAGTGAATTCTAAACATTAAATATTGTTAAGGCTATATAGTGTCTCACAATAAAACCTATATAATGGTTTTATTTTTCAGGGCGATCCAAATGGGTGCTTTTCGTTTAGAAAGAAAAAGCTGTTCAGAGGGATTGCAAGAACATGTGGTACGCGCTCATTCATTGTTAAATTATCTTAGACTATTTTCTACTGTAGGTAAAGACAAATTCGTTGTGTCATATTAAGGAAAAATATATAAGTGGCAAGGGGGCGTGAAAAATTGACCATGAACGTCCTAGAGGGTCTGTGACTTGCTCGTCAACAACATGGCAACCCGCCAGAACTGGAGTTATTTCATAATCTAGGCTCCAGATTGCGATTTAAGACTTTGTGCCAACAAGTAGCATTTTGTCCGAGCTGTCCCAAGTGCTACTTTTTTTTTATTTTTCCAAATACAACACAACGAGTCCATTTCCGTCAGAGAAAAGAGTCAAAGACAGATTAGCAATGGAATCATAGCGTCAAAGAAAACTACCTGTTGTGTGTCCACGATTTCCCAGACAGCATATATGGACATCTCCCCTGCGGATAACAGGCTCAACAAGACAGTTTGGTAGCTGTGTTGTGTGTCTTATATATGTTATGTTGGGAAGGTGTAGACGAAAAGTGTTGGGCTGTTAGTTAGTTGGGTGTTTTATGTGTGGCACCCTGTTGGTTGTGGATCTCCATCCATTTTACACGTGTATTTCCAGTTTGGTATGCATTTAACGCGAGGAATATGATTTGGTAAGTAATTGAGTTTGGTATGCATATGCATGCATCTGTGTCAAATTGTGCGGCACACGGGAGTGGTCTCCCAGTTTTGTGTAATTTCATGCCCATAAATGTGCGAAGGGCACGGGAGAACATTCTTTCATCATTGCCTCCTGACGTGGTCGGTCGTAGGTAAGGCGTGTGGTTGAGGTTCCATCACCGATATGTGGGTGTTCGTGTGTTCAAATGTAATGGGTTGGTCATCTCTCTCGTCCGTGTGTAGGCAGGGAGTATGGTTATATCTCTCCCCTCAGTGGGCAGCACAGACCATATGTAAAGAAGAGTTGATCATTTCGTGCATAATACATCATTTATGTTTGGCACGACAGGAGGAATGAGATTTAGTTGTTCTGACATTTTGACGGTGTACGTGGGTACGGAAAGTACTCCCTGTGTCCGTGATGTTCCCTGATGTTGTCGCATCGAGTGGCAGCATGTGCCAAGGACAGGTAGACGTGGAAGGACGGCGACAGGTGAAGGGCAGCAGTAGTAGTGTGTTGTGCATGGTGGCTTGTTGGCTTGTACAGAGACCAGTACATCTTCGACCGACCACACATAAAGAGTTTGTTCGTACCTGTGGGGATTTTTTGGAGTCCTGGGTCAGCCGAGAGCAGCAGCAAGGAGCAGATACGATGCAGTGTACTCTACAGCTTTACAGTCCGTCCTCCTCAAGTCCTAGCGGAGATGATTAGTATCGCACAACGGCTGGATCCGAAATGCCGGCTAGCTCCGAAAACCAAGAGAGGTGGGTGGCTGAGCTAAAACCGGAATGACTGCATGCATGCGTGCTCCTCTCAGCAGATGTTGCTGGCTGGCTCTTTGAAGTGCAGATTTCTGGTTCAGCAGAATTTGATTCCCAATTTTTCCGTTGTCACCTGGGTACAGGGGAATTTTTGAGAGGTGTACGGAAGTTGATGAATTGTCCTACTTGCAAGGGACACGTTTGATTTTCAGTGTTCCCTTTGTGTACTTTTTCAATCCGTGGTCAGTGCCTGAAGATAGATAGCATCGTAGTGTGCCAAACTTGAAGCAAGGAGGAAGTGTCCGGCCCTTCGCAACGAGAGGAGGCGTCATTGTTGTTTGGAACCAGACGTACGTATAGGATCAAGCAAGACATCACACAAAGCCAGACGTGGACAAGGGGGGAGGGAGGGAGACACACAACACAGCGAGAGCGAGACTGGAGCTGTGCATTCCCTGCTAGTTTGTCTGGTCACCCATCACGTACGTGCTGTTTAGATACCTCAAAGCAAAACGAACGAGTTTAGAGCAGCAGCTGAAGGCGACCGTCTTTTTTTCATCGAGCTGAAGATCATCCCCCTGTGAAATTGTCAAGCACCCTCGAGGCAGTTACACAGTGCTTACAACTGTCTCAGGAAGTGAAAGCACCAGAAAATAAATTAATTCATACGCAGCTGTCATCCGTACGCAAGGAAGTAAGCACAAGATGCCGAACACCCTTAGCAGGATGCAGCGCACCCTTCATGCGACTCGCCGAATATCTCACGGCGCTTCGCGCTTGGTGATGTGAGAGCCTGGTCCGGTGGGAACCCGGCGTGCTCCGTCCCGGCTCTGTAGGGATGCGAGGTCAATGGTCTAACGACTACGGCATGCACGACTATGAGTACAACCCCCCCCAGAAAATGCGCTGCAGCACCTGTAGATCCTGGATCATCAACAGCGGTCTGATGCAGCCGGACACTGCGTGTAGGTGTGTGATAAGATCCATCCCATCTGCTAGCGGTTCGTCTGTTGCCGGTCTAAAGCCATGACGCGAACTGACGTGCCAGTTCAGTTCTGCACTGGTGTCACTGGTTCATCAGCGTCCGTGCGGGCGACCCATGCACGCGTTTTGTGGTCGGGGCATCGGAGAGCAAAGCATTATTATTGCCAACGTTCGTTGTTTGCCTTGGGTGAAGTCTCGTGAGGTTTAATTTGGCGTTTGTGTTGTGTTGTGCCTCGTTTTGACCTTTTGGGAGGCGCGGTGTCCACTTTGTCGCTGTGGTTTCCCGACATTTTTGGTCTCTGTGTTCTGCGTAACCTACATTTTCCTAGTGTCTTTTTTCAACCTTCGATATTTTTCAGGTGCGGTAGCGAGATCTTGGGCAAGATATTCACGGGAAGGACAACGCCTAAAAAATAAAACAAATATAATAATTAAGCCCATATCAACACCAGCGCACTACCGTCGTGTACATGTACGATGCGTAGGTCGTAGAACACCGTCGCTTTCAGCGTTTTGGTGGTACAGCAGTACGGGGAAATTCAAACGATGGTATGAAAGTATGCNCTTCGATATTTTTCAGGTGCGGTAGCGAGATCTTGGGCAAGATATTCACGGGAAGGACAACGCCTAAAAAATAAAACAAATATAATAATTAAGCCCATATCAACACCAGCGCACTACCGTCGTGTACATGTACGATGCGTAGGTCGTAGAACACCGTCGCTTTCAGCGTTTTGGTGGTACAGCAGTACGGGGAAATTCAAACGATGGTATGAAAGTATGCATTGCAGCACAAAAGCAGCAGTGGTTGCGACCTTCAAATCACCTTGTGTCGTAGGTGTCAAACAACACCCTATGTGGTCGCCTTTCTGCTGCGAATGCGCACCTTTTGACATATGTTTCGCCTTCATTGGCCCCGGGGATGGTGCGTTAGTGGCCCCGGAATTTTAGACACTTACTCGCGTTGAAGACACTTTTTTTGTGGGAAAACAAACGTGGTGTGTCTTGAAAGCGGGGTCGACTGTACCTACAAAGCGGGGCATTAATTAGATTGAAATAAGAATCATGCCCGTCATACATTGGACTTCACGTGAGTAGAACAAGATCGTGGTTGCCTTTCTGCTGCGAATGCGCACCTTTTGACATATGTTCGACCTTCATCGGCCCCGGGGATGATGCGTTAGTAGCCCCGGAATTTTAAGGACACTTCCCTACGTTAAAGACACTTTTTTTGTGGGAAAACGTGGTGTGGCTTGAAAGCGAGATCGACTGTACCATGATATATATCGCTAGGAACGTCGCGGTCGTCAACCATTTCACTCTTAGAATGAAAAATGTTGTTCAGCATTATCGTTTTGTTTTCTGAAAAAATGTTCTACCTCCTGTACAAATGTACATACTACTGGTGCAACGTCAAACTCTGAACGATTGTTAACAAAACCTTTACCTACAACATGATGTATCGATGGATGCACTCCTTGATACGAGCAACACGCAGGACATCCGCGGACTTTCCGCCGCGTCGTGACGATGACGAATGTTCACAGCACACCTCATTGGACGCGACACACACACATACCTTTTTTGTTGCGGATCATGTTTGCCTCCCACCGACCTTGTGGACAGATACTGGGTTGGGCGGGGTATGAGCCGCGGGCGATGACTCAATACCTTGCAGTAGTCTATCTACGATGCTGTGCAAGGTGCGAGGCACGTGCTGTTTCCCAGGCAGAAACGCAATAACCCAGCACGCGCAGTTCAATGCTTGCGGTATAATATTCGAACGGATCTTCCACGACCTCGTAAATTGTACCCGCTCCTGCTGGAAGTTTGTTGAAAACACTACTCCAAATCAACAGCGGAGGAACACACACGCACACACATGCTCGCCTCAGCTACACAAACTGCAGTACCTCCAACGATCGGCACCTGACAAGACTGACACACACAAATGAATATTGGAGCTTACACGAATGTACTTACTTGAAGTGTTACTGCTTTGCTTCAATGGCAATAAATCTCAGCTATCTTCTGTAGTGTATGCATGCGGGTAAAAACGGCATGGCGCTGACAAGCGCTGGGCACCAAAAAGGCTCGTTTTTGCCCCTTAGACACAGTAGTTTTGTTTTCGCGTGACCCCTCCCGACACATCAAAGCAACAGCAGTACTGTAGTACGCTCAGGATCGCGAGGGTTTGGCACAGCCTTGCAAGAACAAACGCGGCGTTTGTCTGCTGGAATTATCAGTTCTTAGTTATTTTGCCCCAGGCGCCAAATCTTTCGTTTTCTGCTCATCCCTCTCCCCACACGCCAAAGCAACAGCAATGGCAATGACACCCGCCACGAGCTGCGTGTATGGCCCCCTTTCCTCTCCAGTTGCGTGTGTTGCCTTTTGAGTGCTTCAACTAAATAACTATTTCGTGTGTGCGTGTAGGAGATCTCCGCTCTTTCTGTATTCCATTACCTCTCGTCCAACTCCCTGGGACGAGGGCAACAATTGTCGACGAATGTGGGTACAGATGCGTGTCAAGCACGGGCATCTGTTGTTTGAGCGCGACGAAACCGGTGTGACAAATAGTGCCCTAAGTAGCTTCCTCCTCACAATCCAGCAGATCGTAAACCGGTGCTCTATAGACCTCCTTCTCGTCCAATACAGGCGAAAATAGTTTGACATACCTTTCCCAGGGGGGTTTTGCGGAAGGAGCAGCGTACAATGTGGTGGTTGTAAGAGCCCGATATTTAGAACTTTTTTTGTCCCTCCTCAGAATAAAGGGAAAAATTGTTTCGCTTCGCGCTCCGCGGCTCATTATGACGTAATTATTTTGTAGATTCCGACGACTTCGATCCGCCAAACAAACACGTGAAGACACCTTTGAAGACCCGGCGCGCACAAAGCACCATCATCCGACAGTACATTTTTTGCTGCTGTAGCTGCTACGTCAGGGGTACGTGTACGTGAAGACGAACAAAAAAGATCAAAGAAATCGATTGGACAGGGTACCATGTGTTCTCACGTCGCCTCAAGTACGCTATACCCACTAATCATACGAAGAGAATCTCGTAAAGTGGTAGTTTTCCTGGACCCGCCCACAGGCCACTTGATAAATTTCTCTCTAGGGCCTTTTATTTACCCAACAAAATATACACCATTCGAAAGCTATGAACCAGGGCTTTCGAATGAATCCACTTTCAGCTTTCACAGACACCTTGGTGACGAGTTACGCCGAATATACCGTTTCACCAAAAACGCGGCGGAACCGGCAAATTACGATTTGTCGTGCCCCCACCACCGCTGTGAAAAAAAAAATACATATTTTTGGAATCTTTGAAACAAACTGGTTCTAAATCACCTGGTTCAGAACTCTTGTTTGCCAGGCCGAACCACCGCTTGGGCCGCGTCGCACACAGCCGCCGGTAGGTGTACACATGTTGTTGTGAAGACCGGCAACCAAATGGAACTCGACCAAGAGAGGGTCTCCTGCCTGCAGCAGTTGGTTCCCGACGGATACACGCTGCGCGACAAGCTCAGCATCGAGCGACAGAAGCCACGAAAGTATCGGTTAGTGCTGCACTCAAGGTCGCGAGCCAACAATACTGAGTTGAAATGGCGGAGCCGCTGGATCACGTCTGGGAAGCCACGCGGCCGCGACGCCGTCGCGGAGGGAATCATCATAGACGAGGTGACTGCTGCTGACTGGGATGCCGTTCAACTCAAGAACTCAGCGTACGCCCCGGTGCAGAGAGCACCACCGCGGGATTCAACAGCACCCGCAGTTCGAGCCGCAGCGCCAGCCGTTGGTTCACTCCAAGAACCCGGTCTCGCAGGCGCGCAAAAATCGCGAGATCCAAATTGGGGTGGACAACGGGACTACAGTGGGCGGCTTTTTGGAAAGTTGGGGAGGGCGGCCCGGCGGATGCGTGCGTTGACACTTCGGCAGGAACTAGAGGTGGCCGTTCCTGGGGCATTCAACCTCTCTGCAAGCAGTCTGGAAGTAGTCGGGCGGGCGTGGATAGAGTTCGAACCCGAGTGGGCCGAAG
>CACKRE030000537.1:211789-230187 GCA_902602495.3 Ectocarpus sp. CCAP 1310/34 | reverse complement strand
ACCTCTCTGCAAGCAGTCTGGAAGAAGTCGTGCGGGCGTGGATAGAGTTCGAACCCGAGTGGGCCGAAGAGGCGAAGAGGAGATACCTGAACAAGGGCACGTGCAGCACATCTCAAGCTGCAAAGAAGATTAGGCGTGCGAAAGGGGCGGAGATGAAAGCTCGGGTGCTGACGGGAGGCGGGCCATGCTTCTCTACCAGGATGAGAGCATATTTCGAGGTTGGTTTTATACGGAGCAAAGCGGTTCGATAATTTAGGTGTGAATTCCGGGTGCGAACAGTAATCTTGCTCGCAATTCAATTGTGGGACTTTAAATTTAATCACACATGTTGACAGCGCCACATCTGCCGCCCCTAAATTGTCGGTTTCTTGTTTGTATTTGCAGCCAACGACGACCAGAGGCGCGCGTGGTATCGGGACGGTCAGCATGTGCCGGTGAAGAAGTCACAAGGCCAGGGGATCATGGTGTCGGGGACGATAATCCACAACGTAGGCTTCTTCTCGGCGTCGCGGGCACAGATCCAGGACGCGGAGCGCAACCGCAGGAAACGATGCGCCGCCTCAGCTGCCGCGAAACGACGGGGGGAAAACGTGAAGGTGGAGAAGTTCCGCCCCTTCGACATGCTTCATGAAGACGAGCATGGACAGTACTGGTCCTACCACCTCTTCGAGTACGGCAAGAACAAGGAGAAATACTGGACCGGGCTCAGGATGCTGGACCACATGTCAGACGTGCTCGACATGTTCACAGTTCTCTACCCTGAGCACAAGCCTGTAGGCCTGTTCGACTGGTCGTCCTGTCATGACTGCATGGAGGTCGGCGCACCGTCGGTGAAGAGAATGAACTTGGGTGTCGGTGGTGTGAGGAACGGAGAAGAGCTTGCGCCGATGGACCCCGTGACCATCCTCGAAGATACCCCGAACCTCCCAGCCGGCACGGTACAGGACTTGGTGTTTCGGAGGGGGGACGATCCCCCCTTCCACTCCCCGCATCTCAAGCCGGCAAAATATATCGGAAAGTTGAAAGGAATGCGGCAGCTTTTCTGGGAGAGGGGGCTCCTGGTCAAAGGCATGAGTAAGACGGGGGGCTTGGGCGAGAAGCAGGACCTCAGCAAGAGCATGGAGCACGTTTTGGGAGAGCAGAAGGACTTCAAGGGAGTTGATTCTAGTCTGGTGCTGTTGATGCAGCGCCACGGGGGGGCCTGTCTCTTGCTTCCTACGTACCACTGCGAGTGTAACCCCGTCGAGCTTGTTCGGGGCCGAGCGAAGAACTGGACTCGAAAGAACTACAAATATTCGTTGGAATGCTTGCGCAAGAACGTGCCGCTGAGTTTTAGACCAGAGAAGGATAGACAGGCTGTTTCGGTAGTCCAGAGCTACTGCAAGAAGGCGTACACACACGCCCTCATGTACCGCGAGACGCGTGTGTAAGGGCCTGAGGGCAAGAAGACGTACAAGAAGTACAAGTCGCACAGGCGCCCGACCCCGAAGGAATGGAGGCCGTAGAGTCGATGGCGCATTCTTGTTCATTGAGCTGTATTTGTTCAGTATTTTTCCGTGTTTCTGGTGGGAATGTTGGAAAACGGCCAATTTTTGTGATGTATGTACGCTATAGGTGCGGTAGAGGTATTTGCATAGTGTTTGAGGGCGTTCCTGTGCACATGTGGGTGGTTTGGTGCGAAAAAAAAAAAAAGGATTAGCAACATATATGGGGGAAAAGGCCAATTTCGTGGGTTCGAGACCCGCCGCGAGCATCTTTTTTTCTTTTTTTTCTCTTTTTTCCTTTTTTTTTTTGGCGACTCGCTACTCTTTTGCGCCTTGCCGCGGGCGTTCCGAAGCTGTTTTTCTTTTTCTTTTACTCGATCTCAGTCAACAGATATGGAGGGACAACCAAAATCGGGTCCTTGAAAATTACCACTTTATCAGTTTGTATCTGGATAACTTCTTGTGCAAGAACGGTATTTTAGGGCCCTCCTCGCTAAGCACCCTAGTTAGGGTTACGATTAGATCACGAGACTGTCCTAGCATGGTTGAGATGCATGCATGTGCCGACATGTAGTGGGGTGGTGGCGGCGAGCCTCTGACTGCAGAGAGGCAGAGAGGGGAGGAGGGACACATACACATCGACGCTTCTACTCCAGAAGCAAGATACTACTGTGTTTTCCAACTCCTGCACTGTCCCTGTCCGTAGAGAGAGTGTTCGCGTTTTTCTTCATCGTGCTGAGCACTGCGATTGATACTGATTGTTCAAGTGAGCCACAAAGGCCACATGTACGCACGCGCGCGCTTGCCGTCATCATCAATCACCAGGGAGAGAAGTGGCGCCAAAGGGGCCCGGTGAAAGGAGCGGCGCGCAAAGTTACCCGCGTACTATCTATCGTCATCCTACTACACCACGGACACACACAACATCTAACATCACACAAAGTTGACGTTCTATGCAAATGCGTACGGAATACGTAACAACACCCTGACGTTTCCAAACACAACAATGTCGGCGCTTGCGCGCAAGACATCGTTGCTTTAGAGTAGAAAGAGTTGATGGGCATCATAAAACGGGGCGGAAGGCTGCGGAAAACGTAAAAATCGCTCTGCCTATTTGTATACGCAGACGTCCGTACCAGTGCGCGACACACACAGCTACGCAGCAAGGCATGTGTCCGTTCGTGCTGTGAGAGAGGTACGATAGAAACACAAAATAAACCAAAGTCATGTTACGGTCACAAACGCGCACACTAGCAAGAGGCAATGAATGCTGGCGACTAGCAACGATCGACGTTTTTGCGTCACGCTATCGAACAATTCAACTGGTTTGTCGCGACAGTGTACCTAAGGAGCAAACGAAAAAGGTAAATGACAAGAACGACAGGCGAAGAACGCCAAATCTTGCTGCTGCTGATGCTGTTGTTGTTGTTGTTGTTGTTGTTGTTGTTGTTGTTGTTGTTGTTGTTGTTGTTGTTGTTTTCTTCACATGAAGAAAACTTTGACGCGGTCGATTCCCGTTTGCCTAGGCTAACTTTTACACCAAAAAGGGAGACAAAAATACATGGAACCAATGGGTTCGCGAGTCAATTGAAATCAGAGACAGCTTGTCTTGGACCCTCCGCTCGCCCCTACACGCTGTGCGAGGTACATCTTGCACTCACTGAAAAAACGAAGGAAACAGAAAAAACAGAGGGAAAGAAAGAGAAAGATACAGAGAAACATATACGGCAGAACCAATACCGTGGCGACAAATGAATAAAAATAACACGAAAGACACAGCAAAAAATGGGCCACCCGAGACAGCAAAGGCATATCATCGCTCATGTTGGGTTGGTGCCAAAGTGCAGTGACGGGGGGGTGAATAGTCTAACAATCAAGGGGTCCGATGCGCCACTCGGTCCACCTCTTCTCGTTTCTTATTTCCCTTGTCCCTTTGTCCGTCATCTGCATCCCTTCCGCCCCATTGGTTGTTGCCGTTTCCGTGCTGTTCCCGGGCTTGTTGTTTCGTATGAGCGCTCGTTGTCGGCTAGTCTTCTCTTCGTCTTTGTGCCAGGCCGCCATGAAACTCTTAGCTCTCTGCAGTACGCCGCATGCCGCAGTACACCCCTCTCTTTTTTCCCTGCTTCCATCCAAGTTGTTTGCGGGACAGGAGAAACAGGCTTGGTGTCCGTATATATCCGTGCTCTGCCTCGAACATGTTAACGTTGTCCTTCACGCACGTGTGCCAGTTTTGCTCCGGTTTCCCCCTGGCTAGGCCTTGTGTGACCCAGAACCAGTCCAACAACTCGTCATCGTCGTTGCTTACCTGAGCTCGGGTTCTTTCGTGGTATTGATGGATGATGGCGTTCATCTCCTCGGGAATCCTGGCCCTGGCCTTTACCCTTATGGACAGGAGAGCCGTACGCCCTCCGTTGATCCCCTTGGGCAGCCTCCCCAGGGTGTGAGGGGGGAGGCTTGTAGACACGCCTGAAGTCCTTCCCGTGGTCTCGGGGGTCTGGTCGGTTCATCTCCTTGGTGATGGTAAACAGAGTCTATTATTTTCATCAGACGTCAATAGAGGGCCCACTGATGAGACAATAAGATGGTGCCAGTAACATCTACAACTACCATATCTGGGCCCCTATCAGAGCCCTGTCCACAACGCCCCCAAAGCATTTTGCTACTTGTTAGTAGAACCCGATTAGCGTAGAAACAAACTGGGTTCTGACTTCTAGCCAAAAACATGGAAAATCACGGACATGGACGTATGCATGATGTTGACCGTATCACGTCAAAGCTGTTGGAGAAATTCGGCATGCGTCACCGCTAGTGTCTCGGAAATGAACGGTCCAAACCTGAACACATCAGCAGTAATCGGGCTGAAAGATATCATGAGATCTACGAGCGGCAAAGAAATGCCCATGAACTTCGCATACCGCATCTGTCCAAGTCGCAAAACACACTTGAAGCTTCCCGCTACATGAACCAATCCCTCAGAACATGCAAAACCCCTACAGTCGGGTTCGCAAGTGGTCTCAACGAAATGCGAGTCCCGCACATTGTCCAAAACACGCGAGTGCGCCCTACACAACGTCGACGCCCCCATCATCGGGCACCATGAACCGACCCACCTCCAATAGACCCCGGGATCGCCAGCAGTCAGCAAGCCGTTGACCGTAGACCATCATTCAAAACATGTCCCTCACGCCCCCAATACCAAAACACGACATCAAACGTCCAAGCGTCAGCCGCTCTTGACTCCGAAGTACAGCGATGCCGCTAGGCCCTGATTTCAGCAAGCCGCATATCCATTGAAAACGTACACTAATGTGCGGCGAAATTTAGATGCGGTGCCACTAGAGCACGAAGGTTCTGGAGACGAAACAGTAGATTAAAAACAGCCAAGACCAGTCTGTGTACGTTGATACCGGAAGTTGCACCAGAACACACATGTACGAATCGTCCAACACGACACTAGCCTACGTTGGAGCGTGTACAGCAAAGCGGCGTGGACCTCCAAACGGAAAATTCACCTGCCGGCTCAAAATCAGCCGTCAAAGCGTAGTCAATGCAGAATGGTGTGTAATAGCTCGCTTGCACAACGGGACAGCAGATGCAGGAAGCAATCACCCGCGTAGCACAGTCGATGATGCCGTACAGCAGTCGCAAGAGATATTCCGTGACCGTGCGATAAGCAGACGTCACGTTAACACACTGCAACAGCAAAATCGAGCGGTAAAATGGGAAAGGAGTCACCCAATACACGGAAAGGCTACTGCATTGCTACATACTCGGCAAGAATGTAGCCTTTCCGAAAATCAAACACAGAGGTTTAGAACTCGGGTTGTGTGGTGGTTTTTAAAAAAACTCATTTTTACCAGGAAACGCACTCCAACAGGCGCATGAAGAGACGGTTCAAGGAACGACATCTCACTGCACGCAAATCAAACTTCGCCTCGGAAAACGCAGACGATGGCTATGTATGTAGTACAGCACACTACGGTGGTAACCACACGCTCAGCGCACTGTACGTGTCGGAAAAACGTTGTTAACGATTACAGCAAATCGCACGCGACGCTGAAATGAACCTCTCGCTCTAGTCACATATCTTGTATATACACAGCTTGAATTTCCGCACCCGCAGTTTACATTAGTGAATGGATTCATGGGCATGTTCGTCGGAATGGTCAACTAGGGATATGGACTCGCAAACAATAGCATCTCTGCTATATAACGTTGAAACTTGCTCGGTGCATTGGCCTTCGTGGCATACACACGCATTGGTCTTCATTACAGTCATGCGATAAGATAGTTCTCAGAGCAGTGACCTCGGCGTACTCTGGCATTCGGTTTCACAGACCGGCACAGGACGACGTCTGCCCCGCAATGCCCAAACAGAAATTCAGCGGCAGATCTCCAACTGTATGATGTTAAAAAATGCAGAATGTGCGCTGCAAGATCATGCACACACACACGAATGCTGTGCACGTGTTTAACAAGCAAACACAAACAAGCTCGACTCCAAAATTCAAGACAGCGAAAGTCCAAGTCCTGGCCGAGATTCCACCGCATTTTCGGGCCGCAACTTTTCCTCCACAGCAATGGTGTAAACCACGGGCAAGGTGTAGACGCTGAAATACCCCCACGATATCGCACCTCTCCTCAAATGGCAACTTTCATCGTCCCACTGATGATCTCTCTCAAACCCTCGCCAGACAGCGAAGAGATCTTGACGCTGAAGTTATGAGATGACACAACCCCCCACCTGAAAGCGGGGAGATTCATCTTGCTGGCGCACTGCAAAGAGAGTGTAGATGAATCTCGCCTGTCGCCATGACGCCCCTCCCGAACGCCAGACTGGACAGCTTCCCCCTCGGTGCAACGCGGAACCATCACAACTCCGAATTCGAACTTGGCAAGTCAGCAGAGACGCCTCCGGAGTCCGCTCGTCGACTTGTACATCCTATGTAATCTCCTCTGCCGCTTCAACACTCGGGGAAACTCTGGATCAACAGACGGCTCACGGCTCCCCAGTCGACCTGACTTCTTAAGGATTTTGACCCTGACTGACCCTGGTCGATCAGCCTGATTTATCGATGACTGCAGACACGCCTGAAATCAGGCAGGGCCTAGGACCAATGTCCTTCCCCGTGGCCTCGGGCGTCTGGTCGGTTCACCTCCTTGGTGATGGTAAACAGAGAGTATCATTATCATCAGACGTCAATGGAGGCCCCCCTGATGAGGCAACAAGAGTAGGTACCATTTCTATTTCCGACTACCACATCTGGGCCCCTAGCAGAGACCTGCCCACAGGCTAGACCCCTAAGTCCCCATGGAAGGGGGAAGAAGTGAAGACAAACGAGGAGAGTATGTTGTATCCAGACATGAACAGAGGCCCTCCAGATGGGACAACAAGAAGGTATCATCAACATCTCCAATAAACATATCTGGGCCCCTAGCAGGGCCCCGTCCACATCTTCCACAGCATCTTTCAGTCCACCGAATCACACGCTTTCTTCAGGTCGACAAAACACATGTGGCAGAATGGTATTTTCCTTGCACGCACTACGTTCTGTCGTCAGCACACGACGAACAGCATGTCGATGGTGGATCATCCTGGTCGGAACCCACATTGTTCCTCCGGGAGGATGTTGTTGGCTTTGCAGAAGGCGCTTCAGGCGGTCGGTGGCGATCTTGATGGGGACCTTGCCTACGTGAGATAGGGGGATAAGTTGTTGCAGTTGAATTGGCCGCCCTTGTACAACACCTTGATGGTTGCGTCCTTCCACTCTTGGGAGATCTCTCCTCCGTTCCACACCTCAACGAGGATGTCATGCAGGTGCTCCGGGATTGTGGGTTCGTCGCCTTCGTCGATTGTCAGCAACTCGGCAGGAAGGGAATCATTGCCGGGTGCCTTCCGGTTCTGCAGTCCTTTCGTTGCCCGTTCCACCTCCTCGAGGTCTTTTACCGCTCTCAACCGTCGAGTGGCACGTGTCGCCGGTCGCTGCGTAACTTGTTTGATGATGTGAGGGTTCAGGGTGGTACTTCGTGTTGAGGAGGTGCCGAAGAATTTCGCCCATCGCTGGAGGATGTCGATCGTTCTACTGAGCAAAACGCCATTCTCATCCGCAACGGGCTACTGTCCTCGCGCTTGTCTGTCTCCCACTGAGCCCCACTGATCTGTTCAGGTGTTGGTAGAGTCTTCTCATATCGCGGTTCTTGTACATATTACTTCGAGTTCCGTCACACATCGGTCCAGGTGAGCATGTATGCCCGTTTGGACTGTTGCGGCCCCTCCCGTACACGCCGTTGTAAGGGCCCTGCACGTTGTTGCGTTTCAATTTCTCTTCATCGCTCGGTGCGCTTCCCACCGCTTGGTAAGGGCCTCCTCCAACACTGCACTGTCGCTGGGATCCACACCACTCCTGCGTGCGTCGTCTCCGCGGTTCCTCGGGTGGTTTGGCCCTCGCCGCTTCGAGCAGAGCATTCGTGAACTCGGTCACCTTCTCGTGGGTGGCGGTGGCTTGTTCGCCCTGCCCTCGGTCGAGGTTGACGAGGAACCGTACAGTCACTGCCCATCGCGTTTCTTCGACCTTCAATACCCGTGGTGGTTGAATTGTCTCTGTGGACAGGGCTCTGCTGGGGGCCCAGATATGGTAATTGGAGATGTGAATAGTACCCCCTTGCCCCATCAGGGGGGCCTCTATTGATGTCTGATGATAATAATAGCCTCTATTTTCCATCACCAAAGAGGTGAGCCGACCAGCCCCCCGAGGCCACGGGGGGAGGACACTGGTCGTACGCCCTGCCTGACCTCAGGCGTGTCTACATCTCTAATATTTCCACTAAAGAACGACCCCGGAGATGAGAAACGTCATAATCGGTCCTAGCCTTAAAATAGTATTTGCCGCAAAAGGGCCGGCTGAAGTTGGCAAGTTTCTGAACTATGATCACAAAGTCATTGAAACTGTCGTATCTTGCTGAATTGCAACAAACCAAATCTTCATGCAGCATAAAACCGAGAGCTCGTGTGGCGAATATTGGCTCTACCTACGCTACGCCCCGTTTTTTATTGTGTTGGCATGCTGTTTTGCAAGTCAAAAGCTGACCATGAGTGCCGATACGGCGTTTGCGTGGACTGAGATGCGGTTTGCTGCGATATGTGCGCAAACCAACAGGAATCAATCACACGGTTCGGTTTTCTTAGTCGAAGAAATGCGGACGTAGCGCACCTGACAAGTATGGTAGATTGGGGTTTCTATGTGTCTTGTTGCCATTGGCAGGAGGGAGATAGATGGAGAGAGGGACACGTGTGAAATAATACACCCTGTTTGCTATCCATCACCAACGAGGTGAATCGACCAGCCCACTGAGACCACGGGGGGGGAGGATTCTGGTCCTAGACCCTGCCTGATTTTTAGCGTGTCTACCGGGAGATATAACGAGCAGTGGGCTAAACTCCTCTAAAACGCATATATCCTCGGTCTGCCCGGGTGTTGTGGTGTGTTTTCGTCCTATTTACGCTGACGACAGTCCCCCCATTTTTCAGTGTATGTGGAATATTACACTTCTCTGTGTATTTTCTTACAACGAGCCCGGGTGCGGGCAAAAGTTCGCGAACGTGTCATTGATAGGAGATGATATGAAGACAGATGTACAGGATGGAGCGCCAACTCTCTACCTGGCGCCAGAATTTTCAATCCAAGATAAATATTATTTGTAGTGTATTCCGGTTGCTCGTCATGCCGTTATTGTTAGTCGTCAGCGGCCCAATCTCGAGGTAACCATTCCTCATATCGGTTTCCGCAATGTCACACCATACGCTCGCCCAGAGATCGTCACAGACAAACACGTAGAGATTTCTTTTGCTCCAATTTTTTTTTTTTTTGTGTGTGTTCGTCGCACTTTTTTACTAATGGCCTCAACAAGCCGTGGGGCATGCATGTACCCTCTTGGTGTTTGGCTTTTTGTGAGTTGTTTACATAGACCGTAGCAATAGGAATGGCACCGCCATCCACCGTTGTTGTGTGTAGGTGCCTCACGTGTGATTGTCGTGAAAGACGGCAAGGGTTTGAAGAGACCCAGCAGATCTCTGGTCGAAAATTGCGTTGCAACGCCCTGGACAACAGCTTTTTGGTCCAGGTCACCGCTGCATATTTTCAGCGATATTTTTCCACTGACTGAAGCAACAGCAACGATGGAGCCACCCCGCCGTAGGTGTGTATGATTCCTCTCGTGTGGTGCTTGCTAGATGTAGCACGGTGCCGGGAGGCTCAAATATCGAGTTCTAAACACCTCAGGGAGCAGCACACTATTGTCTGTGGACAGCGCTCTGCTTGGGGCTCAGCCAAGGTAGTTTGCAATTAACGATGTTGATGGTACCCTTGTTGTTCCATCCGAGGGGACTTTGTTGACGTCTGAACATAACACTTCTCTCTTCCCTTTTACCACTCTGTATAGGATCTCAGCGGCCTAGCCTCCGTCCTCACACCCTGGATAGGCTGGCAGCCTAGGGGGTCGACGAAGGGCATATTGCTCTCTTGTCCACGTGTCGGCCGTACGTTTGCCGGACAAATCGGAGACCATGCCGATGCACGTGGCATGTGACGATAGAGAACCCGAACCTTTGAATCTACGCAAAATGGAATCCCTCCATGCTGATCTAGCGCGAATAGCTCTTGACAAAGGGTACCGCATGGAGAGATACGCTCGGGGCGTGCTAACTACGTTTGTTCCGTCCGGCCCCCGAAAGAACCTGAGATTGGTTAACCGGCGATCCCCAACAGAAAACGACCGCCAAAGGAGGCATCGTTGGGAACCGGCAATTGACATTCGTATGTTCCATTCTGTTCACACGAGTGATTTTTTCTCTCTCCATATATCCCTCTCTCCTGCCAACATGCCAACATGCCAACCAGGCAGATAGAAACCCACTCTGCCATATCTTAAGACATGCAGATATGGAAAAGTATTGAAAGGTGGCTTCACCACCTTGAACTGCTACTACCGATCTCGGTGTGCGAAGTTCACAGCATGCGTGGGCGTTTCTCATCGATCATGAGAGCGTTCGTGACTTGGACACGTGCAGCATGTAAGTTTTACGGACGCTTGGCGTTTCTGGGTATCAAATAATGATACATTTTAGATTGTTTTGCTACTACGTTGCAGGTATGTTTTGACGGCATCAATAATGGTGCATACCGCATCTGTGGAACTGAAGCGCATGATTATAATACGGTGTCTCTGTGGAATGTTATGCATCATGCAACTAATTTCTCCGTAGCGAGGGGGATGGGGTACTCACAGTCGTGCATGCCATAGTCGTTACACCATTGACCACGCATCGCCGAGACGGAGCACACCGGATTCTTACCGGACCAGGCTCCCACATCACCAACCGCGAAGCACCGCGAGGTATTCGGCGAATCTCATGAAGAGTGCGCTGCATCCTGCCAAGGGTATTCGACATCTTCCATACGAAAGATGAGCAGTCCCGACAAAGTTAATGCATGATCATGCTCGGCCAGGGATGCTGGTACCGTCTCAAAAAATGGACCTCGCAAAGGCAAGTTCATGCAAAATTGCACGCGCAGAATCACGCCCGACGCGCAAAATGTGCTGCACGATCTCGTTGTTAACATGGCAGAAAGGAAGACGAGAAACATGCGATGCCAAAATGGCATCCGAACAACATCGGCATCCGCAACTCGGTCGCTTCAACACAAGCGACAAAAAAGAAACACGCCCAACTTCACAGGCAAACCCATGGCATGGCCAACGCATACACACCTGTAGTTTGGTTATTCAGACCCAGAGTCCCCAAGGATGGACGAAACAACAGGAGCTACCATCATCATCTTCAAGTACCATATCTGAGCACTGTCTACATGGATAGAGACGGCTTTGATGGGAACCGCTGGAAAGGATTGTTTTTTGGGTGTTACCTGGTTTCTTGCATCCGAAACATTGTAAACATGCCTGCAATCAGGCAGAGGCTACGGTCACAATTCTCCCCTCCGTGGCCTCAGGGGGATGGGTACTATTTCGGACGAGTCTCTCTCTCCACCTATCTTTCTCTCTTGCCACGTATCAGCCAGGCAGATAGAAAACCCATTCTCGTTATATATTAGAATTGTAGATATCCAAAGTCGATTACCCACCGTTGATTTCTACTGCCCAGGTGCGCTGCATCCAAGATGCTGCCAAAGCATATTTCTCCCAGAGTAGAAAATTTGAACTACGATGCCGGTGATTGTAAATGATAAAAATCCGTACACGGTGATATCATATCGGACTAAAGCAACTACAATAGACCGAGGGCTGGTTGAGTGTTGGCGGCATTTCTTCCCGGACTGCCTCGATCTCCAGAAGACCGATTGCCCGACGGTTCGGCCAAAAAGGTTTTGTGGCAAGTATTGATTCGGGGCTAAGACACTTTGAAAAAATGTTGGACCTAGGACCAGCAACGTCCGCCCGTGGGACCGATCGATTCACCTTCCTAGTGGTGGTAATCGAGTTCATATTTTACACGAGTCCATCTCTGCTGCCAACATTCGAACCAGGCAGAGAAGGTTAAAATGTGCCACATATACTTCACTAGTAGATATCCAAACGTGGTTTCCCCACCATGAACACCGTGGCTGGTAATCGCAGCAACGTATGCTGGCAACATCGCACACGGTGCTGAAAAATGGATAGCCTCGAAGTTCGCGTCTGGACGGCAGTTTGGAGTTAGTCTCCCTTGAAGGTGATTACTGGTGTGGCTTTTACTGTTGCGCTTTGAGCGCCAATTATTGCTCCAACAGGGGTGAAGAAAACGTGTTAGACTGTCTTGAAAGATTGGGTCGAGCATACTTGGTGTTTACTTTTTCGTGAGTGAGTGCCCAGTTTTTTGGGTGACTCAGTTCTCCATTTGGTTGCCTTCTTTTTCAAGTTTGCACACTTTCCAGCGCGTACTTTAATGTGAAGACAACAGCAACAACAACTCATGTGTGCAATACAGTGATCAGTTTCGCTGTTGCAGCGTGCTTGTGGACGCAGCGCACCGGGGTAGTAGTAGTTCACGGTGGAGTGAAGCCTTTGGATATCTGCATGTCTAAGATATGCTAGACGGGGGTTTCTATCCCCCTCGTTGGCATATTGGGAGGAGAGAGACGGAGGCAAAAAGACTCGCATGAAAAAAATCACCTGGCCCCCGAGGCCACGCGGGATACTGTTCTAGTTTTATTTAGACCCTGCCTGCTTTCAGGCGTATCTACAGTCTTGATAACCCAGGCTGACCGATCACCAGACCAGGGTCAGGCAGGGTCAATGTGTTCTTTTGGTCACGACAGCAGTAAAAGCTATTGTGTGCGTTTTGTATTTTTCGCTTTTTGCGCGGCTAGGCTGGGGGAGCCGCAGTCCTCATTTCCCGGGGGCTGCTGTCTTGGTCTGCCCCGGAATCATGTGGCGTGATGACCCAGAGACGCTTCACTGTTGGCGGGAAGCAATTTTCTGCTGGAGAGATGGGTGAGACCTAGGGTGAGCTTACCGATGGGCCCGAACGCTCGGAGTATGGACATACGTTTTCGAGAGGACCGTCCCTGTGTTTCTGTACCCGACAGTGGGCAATCCATCAAACCCCTGCTGCTCCCTGTGTCTCAACTGGTACGCCAGTCTATTTGGAAATGCTTGATGGCACCGGAGTTCAAGACGATGCCAACCAACCTTGATGAATGCTGGCCGGACGATACCGATAAGCCCTTGATTGCGGCCGCCGTGGTGGTCGCATGGTAGTTAAGGGGACTGAGACTACTGCTATAGATCGGATACACGCTGGTCATAGCCGCCTCGAGGCCACGTTCAAAAAGGGTCCCGCTGCTGTCCTCAAGCGAAGCGTTGTTAGCTTAAATCAAGGTGGAAATCATGCTCGACATGCAAGGTAGCTGGAGAGACGACCAGCATTTCATTGAGATCCTTTGGGATGTTGCGGTCGAGTGGCGCGTGGTTGAGTTGGCTGACAGATAAGGTTTGAAATCGCGTACTGACGGCGTTCCGGCCCGTAGAAACAGTCTCAGCAATAGATATCGGCGAAAATGAAGGCAACTGATTTAAGCTGGTGGTGGAGGTGCATCTTGATCTGCGGAGCTTGTTGCGTGTTTCAGGGTGTAAAAAGCCAGGCCACGCCCCGCAGAACTGTCCATTGCAGAGGCTCCTAGCCGAAGCCTCTAAACCCAGCACGCTGGGCATGGGAGCTAGCACTTGATACACCCGTGGATACCAGAAGCAGCAGCAACAGCAGCAACAGCAGCCGCAACGCACCCAGGGGCACGTTCAGCAGCGTCAGCGCTCTAATGGTCAACACAAAGCCTAAGCAGCAACCTTCTTCAGGAGCGAGACATGGCTCGGGGAGGGGCATCATCTACCAACTTTTATCAACACCGTGTCCCTGAAAGGCTTGTTTTGCTGGAGAATCTCAGAGGGAGGCAGCGCCATGCCTTTTCCGGCGCTGGACCCTTCTCCGTCAGCTGGCACTGCCCCCGCATGCTTTCATGCGCTGACTGAGAGTGTGGGGGTGCCACCCAGCCCTGCGGGGCCATTCGTGCCGGCGTTTCGTGTAGTTCAGCCCTGGCGTGTGTCTGGGTTTAGGTTCGGAGCAATCGCGGTTGATACACAGGAAACATGGTGCCAAGTGAGGGTGTCGGTACCTGGTGCTGCCGAAGTTAGGTAGTCATTCGTGGCAAACCGACGCTGAAGGCGTTGGGTTCGATGCGCACGAGAGCATGGGGACCTGCGTCCGTTCGCGCGCTAGCACTGGGGTGTTGAGATCACGGTGTACAAACAATAACCCCGAAATACGCTGGCCGTGAATGCTGTGAGGCCGTGCGAAAACCCGGAAGAAGCCGGGCCGGAAGCGGCGTTCTACCTTTGGTGGCGCAGGGCACACAGGCATGGACATGAGCCCTGAGGAGGAGGCATCGGTACGATCTTCATCGTTGGGCAGCGCTATCTCTTTCGCGGCTGCAGCTGCCTTGGAGGAACCACACGTGGAACGTCTGCAAGGCATCATCAGCGGGGGCTGGAAGCAGTGTCGCTGTGGTGAACACGATGTCGACCCTCTCAAGCCCGGAACACGGCCACTTAAAGCGCGCCCGCGGCTGTACAACCCGATGAAGACCACGTGGCTGGCGGGTAGCATGGCGTCGCTGGTCGCGTTGGGGTTTGGTGTTCTTCAACATGCAGGCAGTGTGGGCCAGCGCCGCGATGACAATTCAGAAGAAAGGGGGGAGTCGACTGGTGATTGACTGTCGTGCGGCCAACAAGCAGTGCTTGAAGAAGGCGCCCGGTGTAATGTCAATGATAGATGAAAACGACCTGAACATCTGACAGGAGGCTGGCTTTGACGTGGCCGGTCCCAAGTGCACATTCCTTGAGGCCAGCACTACTTTCAGGAAGGTGCTCTCTCAGGGCAAGATCGAGCATCATCTCCCGCGGCGCAGTGGTCAGGCTACAATGCGGCGTCTTGAGACGGCTGGCAACCTGACGCAGTTCTTGTAGGCGTTTAACTGGCTGGGCACCTTTCTACCGCGGACGGCGGAGGTTGTGTCGCCGGTTCGTGTGTTTCTGGAGCAGCACTTAGTCGGTGCCGAGGCCCGGACGAAGCGCGCGGCCGAGAATCGCGCGATCACTGCCGATGCGCGGATGTCCACGCTGTTCCCTTGTCTCATCCTACTCGCCTAGATTACACCATGCTCATGTTTCCTGATGCTTCGGATGGACTTTGGGCGAGTCATCTCACCCAAGTGGTCCAAGACCTCCTGGACAGGGGCGTTCCTGTGGAGGATACGGCTCATGAGCCGACGGGGTTTCTGAGCAGCACATTCAAGGGCGCGCAACAGCCGTGGGCCACGGTGGACACGGAAGGGTACGCAATTGTGAGAAAGTTCAACCCGTTGGCGTATTTGCTCTGGGATGGCGTGCTTATCTTCACGTACAACCGTCATCTCGTCTACATCTTCGACCGAGAGGCTTGCTTATCCTCCGTAGCAAATACCACGGCTGAGCGCCTCAACCACGAGGAAGCTGTCATGGGCCAGTACGATTACAACATTAGGCACATTTCGAGTGAGTGCAGTTTCTGGGGAGGCCCTCCGTCACGGTGGGTTTCTCTTCCGGCGGTAAGTGCTCAAGCTACCACGGTGTAGCCCCCAGCCAACCTGACGCCGGTATGCCGTCGAAGAAGGTCGTACATGAACAACAAGCGGCGCGGAGTAACCTCGGACCGCTTCCCGGACCTGTAGCGTCGTTCTCGATGGCAGTGATGCGTCAACTCTAGATGATGAGGGGATTTTTCGCGCAAGAATAGACGGGCGTAACCTGCTTTGGATTCCAGATCAAGCGGAAGTTTTGCAGATGCGATTGACGTCTGTGTACACATGAAAGAAGCTGGGCATCGTAGCGCCGTCGCCAACTTGCAGCGATTGTCCGAGTACTCTTGCTGGTTTCGGATGGACAGGCACGTTACCGACTTCGTCAAGCATTGCCTGCATTGTATGGACTCCAAGGCGGGGGAAAAGCCGCCTCGCCCTCGGCACGCGCCTCTGGCGAAGTTTTTGACGTGGTAGTGAGTGTCCCTCTGTAGGAAGATAGCTTGGCCGACGAGGAAGGGTTCAAGTATATTTTGGTCATAATCGATTACACTTCGCCCAAATGGGTTTCGCTGGAGCGTACAGGGGCATGCACGGCCCACCTGACTGTGCAGCACCTCCTGAAGTGGTTCAAGATCTTTTGGGGATACCGGAAGTTTGGGTGAGTGATACCGGTTCCCACATGTAAAACCAAATGACGGCTTTCATTGAGACTGCACCCTCTCCTTGGTCAACCGGTACGTGCTAGCGCATGATGTGTGAGGTAGTTCGTACGCTCGAGGCCACGATTCAGGAAAATAGGAGTACTCATGACTGGGTTGATCTGGTGCCAGCTGTGCAATGGAGCTTGAAAACCGTCTTCCGCGAACGATAGGGCTCGAAGCCGCAAGTTTGATAGAACGCTACGCACCGCCTTTTCAACCTTAGCATCATCCACAGGCGAATGGAAGGCTTTGGGGTTGACAATTCAGAATATCGTAGAGGTCTAACGTCAAAACTGCACGAGGAGAGTTTCAGGCGCGAGAGCGTCGCGTAGAGCGTCTGAGCTTGTTGGGAGTCAACCTCAATTCGTGGTGGGGAACTATGTGCTAGTGGCGCACGTTCGTCGGCGAACCTTCTCAGGACCTGGGCGGGGCCGTGGAGGATTGTCGCCGCCGAGAGACCCCTTGTGTATGGAGTCCATCACATCGTGTCGGGCGAAGTTCGGCATGCTCACGTCGCGCGTTCGCAGTTTTACGCCGATGCCGCTCTCGAAAATCACGGCCGAGTTGAAAGAAGGCTTTTTCAGCATGCTTTCACGCAGGGAAAGTTCGAGATGGAGGCGATCGTGGATATGCCGGCGGCGGAAGACGGCCTTGGATTTGATGTGGAGGTCGAGTGGGTCGTTTACCGCGCCGCAATTTGACAAATCCGAGCTGAGGCGGCTGGGTCTGCCGAAAAAGGTTCGGGCTCAGTTGAAGCAACAAGACGACATTGCCCTGTAAGTATTTCGTCTGAGCTGAGTGAGGGCCGTCTTGCGTTCGTATCGATGGCATTTTTTCGCGAACTTCTTCCACAATTGTGCTTCATTTGTTCGAATTGATTGAGGGCTATCTCGTCGAGCGTTTGTATGTGGTCGTCCGTCAAGTCGTGTCGTTCTAGTCAGCATGTAGCATCGCGTACCATTCAATATTGAATAGTGGCATGCTACGCTTTGCATGGGAGGTGGAACACATGCGCTGGCTAACGAAGTGGCGTGGTATCAACTACTCTGGCATAATATCACCGTGTGGGTGTTCGTCATTCACCAACACCGCTGTCGTTTTTCTTGAGAATAAGCAGGTGGCTATCTGAGATCAAGGTGATTATTGTCTACTCCGATAGAATGATTTGGGGGCGATGTAGACGCAACATACCTGGGTAGTAAACTTGTAGCAGTAGCTTACGATGGACAACCGCCCTTTGGATACCTGCATGTCTAAGATTTTGTAGATGAAGGTTCCACTCTGCCTGGTTGGGATGTTTGCAAGAAAACGAGATAAATGGAGAGAGAGACCGGTGTGAAGTAACACACTCTGTTTACGATCACCAAGGAGGTGATTCGACCAGCCCACCGATGACACAGGGGGAGGCATATGATCTTATGATTTCATGCGTACCTATGGTATACAGAGGTGAAGGCTAAACGACCCACACCACATGGGCACCCCTTGACGCCAGTACTATAAGAGCGAACCTACAGCCACAATAATCGACCTAACGGCTCAAAAGGGGCACGGCTACCTCCTAGATGGAACACCAAACGCAAAGCCAGCGACGTGCAAATGCCACAAGACGCGATACACTGCATCTCGCATGGCCTACTGCACCAGAAGGAAAACCAGTAGCGAAAATCCCTCGTTTGTATATTGAAATTGCCGCATGTTGTTGTTGTTGTTGTTGTTGTTGTTGTTGTTGTTTTCACAATAGACGCGTACCTGGTATGTCAGTTGCTAATGCTAAAAACTAGCAAAGACTCGGTTCGTCTTCACAAGTATGCTGGAGCCATCAGAAGATCTTAAGAACACGCACAATAAGCAAGACAAGCGTACACAAGACCGAAGAGGTACACCTACATTCCCTGCAGTCGTCTGCGTGCCCAAAACTGAACTACAATCGACTACCGCAGTACTTCTCCCTTCTTCCCCTCGCTCCTCGACAAGCTTTTGCTTAGACATGGGTTGTAGTGAAGGGGGGGGTCTTTCTGGCGAGCAGGGCTAGACTCACCCTCAAGGGATGACCGAAACCTTCTTGCTGCTGCGCATATCCGCCGCGAGGCATGCGCGTGGTG
>CACKRE030000537.1:161663-210887 GCA_902602495.3 Ectocarpus sp. CCAP 1310/34 | reverse complement strand
ATATATAGGTGTAGTAGTACCTCTTCGGGCTCTTGTACACCTTTTTCTTGCTACGTGTGCGTGTTCTTTAGATCCTCAGATGGCTCCAGCACTTTCGTGACCACGGGCCGAGAGTCTTTGCTAGATTTTGGCATTTAGCAACTGGCATACGGTTTAATGTGAAGTCAACAACAACAACAACAACAGTATCACCTCCCCCTCTCTCCCACTCTTAACCAAAATGGATGTTCGCTGACTAAAGTGTCTGTACAATAACACCATGGAAAACATGAAACACGTGTTTTTGCTGAAGTCAAGCGTTTGCGTTGTGTTGAATTGTTCGGTCGAGCTTGCTCGTGTTTGCTTGTTGAACGAGCGCCCGGCACGCGTTTTTGTTCGTTTATGAATACTGTCTTGTTTTTAACGGTACGCCGCCGAGTTTAGGTATCGCGGTTACAGACCAAGTATTTCTTTGCCGGTAAGTGACAAGTGTATGCTACATAGTAATCCATGGTTCGAACCACGAAACAAAACCTTTATGTTGGGGTGTCGGTGTTTCCTAAAAGTAGTTGTGTCGGAACGGTGTGATGGGTAACACGTGTGGCGATGCTCAATTTCAAATACTGGAAAAAAACACTTACCTAGAATTTACCCCACATCGATTTTACACCAGACACGATTGATGATCTATACGGATAACATAGAAAGCGACATAGATTGCACCACAGGTAGACACTTGAGAGGACATCAAATGAAAGACAATTACAGGCGACCGTGTCCACAGCGGGTGGGTATTCGATGATGGGCCAAAAAGAAAAAGGGAAGGCTTGGTGCAAAGAGGGCTTTCTCCACAAGCCGTATAGATTGCACCACAGGTAATAAGCACTTGAAGCGAGGACATCAAATGATAGACAGCTACAGGCGACCGCGTTCACGGCGAGTGGGTATTCGATGACATACCCAAGAGAAAAGGGAAGGCTTGGTGCAGGCTTGCTGCACCATCCCTCTGGTCGTGGAGAACGACATCAAGAAGGCGCGTGCGACAAGCCGAGGGAGACGGCGGACCGTCCATGAAGACGATGGGAAAGCCGATGATGATCACGGCGAGAACACTCCTTTCTTCATTGAAATTCTGGCTTCAGAAAGTTATTGACGCTCAAGCTGTTCTCAACGCTGATGTACGCTTGCCTCAACCCTCTGGTGGTGAAGGTTTGTCCAACACGCAAGGAAGTGTGGCGTGGAGTTGAGGCTACCGCAGCACGTTGCAGGTGGAATTACTTTGCTGCAGGGTAAAGAATGCGAATTGCGCGAGTGGAGTGGACCATTGCCCACAGGATGTGGCCTCAATCAATGTGCGTGTACATCACGGTTTAATGATTTTGTATCTGTAAGATCCATGCACGATCATTGGTCTACAAAGATCTCCGTTGTGCGCGCACCGTATATCTGAGTATCAACACGCGATGATTGATCGATGCCGAATTTGATCTAGAGTGCGATTGACGGACGTTCAACGAAACAGCTCAACGGCGATCTGTCATTCATTCGGGGATTGACGGGTATTCGAATAACATGTAGAAGTTGACCTTCTGACCACAGTTGCGCGTGACCATCTGTCCTGCTCATGTTGTTATGGCAGGTTGTTTGAATGAGACAAAGGGTTAGCAGTTAAGCTGCAAGCTTTAGAGAACGGGCAACAGTTGCGTTTCTTTGAGGAGGCATTTCCCGGGTCCACACATGTCTATCAAGCACGTTGTTTTCAGTCAAAAACCATCCCCGGGAAGGTTGATGAAGAACTCCTCTCTCTGTGAACACTGTCCACTGTAAAGGAATATATCAAGTATATTGTTGTCCGTTTGTCGTTCGTATCACGTACCGTCGTGATATTCAAATGTATTGCCACTGACTGTTTGAATCGTAATCTGAGCTCCAACAATAGCCAAGATACGGTTTCGAGGCACCAACTCGAGAGACGGAGAGAGCGAAGACAAAGGAATGCAGCTCCGACCTCCGTGACTCGTCACGTTCGCGAACAGAGAGCGAAGACAAAAGGTGAGAGTTTGGGCTTTTGAACGCTTTACATGGAACCCCGGCGAGACCCAGAACGATGTGGACGCACTCGCACAGTTGAATGGTTGTGTGCCCTTTTCTCTTTTGAAGTCGGCCTTCTTCACTGGAACTCTGTTGTGTGATGCAGTGGGGAACAATGGTGCACATAACCCACCATCGGCTGGCGGAGCTGAAATGCGGTGTGCACAATGGTTCATTCCCTCGCAGGTTGGAAGAAGGAGATAGGGAGAACCCTTTTTATTTTTTTAGACCCAAGGTCTTTCTTTTGACAGGTCAGAGCTCCTGATTTTCAGTTCGGCGCTCTTTGTCGAAATGCTTTTTCTATGTCTCTGTTTATGGCAGTAGCAATGTACGAAGAGAAGAAAGATCGCGGCAGGGGACGACCTACAACAGCAAGCAGTGTACACGACACCGCATGTTGTGTCAAGGAAGAACAGGTTCAGGACCTTGCTTGTCTAACAGGTTGAGAAGAGCCCGAGACCTTGGTGATGCGGCCAGGTTCCTCCCGTCAACCTGTGTCAGACAGAAGTCTAGGCTCCACCTGTGAACCTGTGAAGCAAGGTCTTGGGCACCACGTATTACACCTCCTGTATGATCTACATACGCACACGAACTTCGCTTCTTCGCCGCATCTCATGGAAGGACCAACCAGGTGATATCAACAGAAAACTTTCATGTGCGGCTGTTATAAATAAATGATTCGTGACACACGAAGGCATTCTTGTACTGTAAGAATCCTCAACCTGTAGAGGCAGCGCACCTGGCTAGTATTGGTTCATTGTGGGAGGATGCCCTTGGATATCTACATGTCTAGGATATGGTAGTTGAAGATGTTCATCGTACCTCCTTGTTGTCACACGAGGGGACCTCTTTTGACGTCTGATGATCGTAATACACTCTGTTTACAATCACCAACGAGGTGAATCGACCAGCCCCCCCGAGGCCACGGGAGGAAAACACCGGTCCTGGGCCCTCCTGCCTGACTTGAGGCGTATCCACAATTGTCGATATCTCAGGCTGACCCACCAAGGTCAGTCAGGGTCAAAATTGTTCTTGACGACAGCAATGCAAGCTATTCCTCCGCGTTTTGTCGCCGCACCCAGTGCGAACCTAGGCTGGGGGGAGCTGCTGTGCTAATCTCTCGCGGAGCTGCTTTCTCAATCTGCCCGGGCATCGTATGGCGCGATGGCCCAGAGACGCTCCAATGTGGGCAAGGGGGCACTTGGCGGGCAGCAAGGTTCTGCTGGAGAGTTCGGTGCGATTCAGGGTGGGTTTACCGATTTGGTCTCGAGCAATGGGCCCAAACCGCCTGAGTATCGACGCACTTTTTCGAGAGCTTTGTCCTTGCGTTTCTATATGCAGTACAACGAGTACGAGCGAAGCATGGGTCTTTGCAACAGTGGGCAGTCCATCAAACGCCCGCTGCTCACTTCATCTCAACTGTTGGGCCAGTCTATCCGCAAATGCCTGTCGCGCACCTACTGTGATGGCACCGAACTCGAAGAAACTGACCTGCGCTAGGCTCTGACCAAACATGCTGAATGCTGGACGGACGATACCATTGAGCCTTCGATTGCGGCCGCTGCGGTGACTCGTATGGCAACCATGGGGACTGAGGCTACTGCTGTAGATCGGATCAACGCTGTTCAAAGTCGCCTCGAGCACTACACGATGCTGAACGCTTTCCGCGATTCCGCGGGCGCGTTCAAGAAAGGTCTGGCTGCTGTCATCAGCAAATCAGTTATGGCTGGGTTGGCTCCGCCCTACCTTAAGGTCAATGTGGACAGCAAGCTCGACATACAAGGTAGCTGGAAAGATAACCCTGAGTTAGTGTTTGAGATCGCACGGGATGTTGCGGTCGAGTGGCGCACGGTTGAGTTGGCAGACAGGCAGCGTGGGCAATCGCGTGGTGGCGGCGTACTGGCCCGTATGAAACCGTCTCAGCAACAGACATGGGCGAAAGTGAAAGCGCCTGGTGGCGCTGGCGGTGCAGGTGCGTCTTCATCTGCCGAGCTTGTTACGTGTTCCAGGTGCAAGAAGCCAGGCCACGCCCCGCAGGACTGTCCATTGCAGCGGTTTCCCGCCCAAGCCCCTACCCAGCACGCTAGGCACGGGGGGCATTCTCGCGGCACCGGGCATGCCCGTAGATATCAGCAGTAGCAACCGCAGCCGCAGCAGCCGCAACAGCCGCAGCAGCACCAATAACAGCAACAAGCACACCGCGCCCAGGGGCACGCGCAGCAGCACCAGCGCCCTCACGGTCAATAGCAGGCTCAGTAGTCTCCTTCAGGAGGCCGTGGCTCCGGGGGGGCATCGTCCACCAACATTCACCTACGCCATGTCGGTGGACGGGCTGTTGCCGGTGAACTCCAAGGGGAAGAACCCCCGACGCCTTTCCTCCCGCTGGACCCGTCGCCGTCAGCTGCCACTGCCCCCGCATCCTTTTCAGCGTCGACTGAGGGGGTGGGAGTACCACCCGGCCATGAGGGGCCGTTCCTGGCGGTGTTTCGTGGAGTCCAGCCCGGAGGTATGACTGGGTTTGATTCACAAGAAATCGTGGTTGACTCGCATAAATGATGGTGCCAAGTGAGCTTGTCGGTGCCTGGTGCTGCCGACATGACTGCGATAGAAGCTGTTGTGATTCTGGACTCTGGCTCGGGGCTCACCACAATGATAGCAGATATCGCGAGTAGGCTTCAAGCTGCTTTTCCGGATGTACAGGTCGTAGGGGACATGCGGAACCCGGGGAAGCTGAACGTCGCGGACGGCCGCGTGCTCGAGGTCACACAGAAAACCCTGCCCCGTGCGTATTGCTTTGCACACCAACTGGGGGTTAGTGTCGGTGGACCCGTTTTCGTTTGCGGTCATGCCTGGCAACGATGAGGTGGTTGTTCTTGGCAACCCGACGCCGAAGGTGTTGGGTATCGATGTGTAAAGAGCTTGGGGGCATGTGCGCGTTCGTGTGCTAGCGTCATGGGTGTTGAGACGGCGGCGTACAAAGAATACCGCCGAGTTACGCTTACCGTTGATGCCCTGCAGCAGCGCAATGGCCCGGAGCAAGTCCAGCGGTCGAGCGTTGGGTGGCGCGAGGCCCCGAGATAGACATGAGCCCTGAGGAGGAGGCATCGGCGCGGTCTGCATCGTTGGATAGCGCTGTCTCTCCCGCCGTTGCAGCTGGATCGGAGGAGCCGCACTTGGGCCGTCTACGGAGCATCATCGGTGAGCGCTGGAATGCGTTCCGCCGTGGTTTGCGACAGGGCGACCCTCCCGCGAAAGTCGAGCCTCTGCGGGTCACCCTCAAGCCAGGAGCGCGGCCGGTGAAAGCTCGACCGCGCACCTACAAGCCGATGAAGACTGCGTGGCTGGCGGAGTGCATGGTGTCGCTTGTCGCGCTGGGCTTGGTGTTCCTCAACATGCGGGCCGTGTGGGCCAGCGCCGCGATGGCGACTCCGAAGAAAGGGGGATACCGGCTGGTGAGTGACTTTCGTGCCGCAAACAGGAAGGTAGACAAGGTTCCTGGTGTCATGCCGAATCCCGAAGCAAGGCTACTGGCACTGTCCGTTGTCTCCGGAGGCGCAGGAAATCTTCACGATTGCCACGCCGGGTGGCCTCTACACGCCCAAACGGGTGCCCCCTGGTATTTTTAAACGCTCGGCGTGCTTGCCGGGCCTGCCACGTCGTTTTTCACGGCGGTGGGGACGGCGGCCGTGAATGGTGAGGGATTATTTCGAGTAAACATGAATGGACGTGGAGTGCTTTGGATTCCAGATCAAGCGGGTGCTTTGCAGGTGCGACTGATGGTCTGTGCCCATTCAATAGAAGAAAGAATATGGGGATCGTGGCGCCGTCACCACCTTGCTGGTTTCGGATGGGAGAGCACGTCACCGACTTCGTCAAGCAGTGCCTGCAATAAATGGACTCCAAGGCGGGGGAAAAGGTGCCTCGACCGTCCACGGCACGCGTCCTGGCGAAGTTGTTCATTTTGACTGCCTCTACGTGGGAGCGATTCGCCCCCTGGGGGAAGATGGCTTGGACGAGGAGGATGAATTCAATCACATTTTGGTCATGATGGACGAAATCTCCAACTGGGTTTGGCTGGAGCCCGCGGGGGCATGCACCGCC
Organism: Ectocarpus sp. CCAP 1310/34; assembly: GCA_902602495.3. Taxonomy (NCBI): domain Eukaryota; class Phaeophyceae; order Ectocarpales; family Ectocarpaceae; genus Ectocarpus; species Ectocarpus sp. CCAP 1310/34. The sequence goes on along the minus strand of CACKRE030000537.1, from coordinate 204,716 downwards.
TGCCTGACTGCGCAGCATCCCCTCACGTGGTGCAAGATTTTGGGTGTTCCGGAGGTTCGGGTGAGAAACCGCTTCCCGTTTCAAAAATCACTTGATGGCTGCCCTTGAGACTGCACTCGGTGTCGATCAACATTTTCCGTCGCCAACTTTCCCTGGTCTAACGGTACGTGCGAGCGAATGATGCGCGAGGTGGTTCGTACGCTTACGCCATGATTCGGGAGGAGAGGAAGAGTACTCATGATTGGGTTGCTCTGGTGCCAGCTGTTCAGTGGGCGTTGACCACCGCCTTACGCGAACGCTACGGTTTGACGCCGTACCACGTCATGTGTGGTAGAGCGCCGCGCACGGCGTTTTCGACTTTGGCGTCGTCTACCGGCGCTGAATGGAAGGTGGACGTCCTGGATGAGAAGGCTTTGCGGCAGAAGGTGTAGCATGTCGTTGAGGCACAGTGTCACTTGCACAAGGAAGTTCTGGATAAAGTTTAGGCGAGTAGGAGTCGACACCGATCGTCTTCTTGTGTTGGGCGCCTGCCGGACTTTGCGGTGGGGGACTACGTGTTGGTGGCGCGCGTTCGCCGGTGTGAGTCGACGACGAAGCTTCTCATGACTTGGACTGGGCTGTGGAGGATTGTCACTGCCCAGAGATCACATGTGCGGGAAGTCCAGAACATTGTGTCGGGTGAGGTTTGAGATGTCTACGTCGCGCGCTTGCGGTTCTAAGCCGATGCCGCTCTCGAAATGACGTCCGAGTTGAAGGACGTTTTTTAGAATGCTTTCACGAAGGGGGAGTTCCAGATGGCGGCGATCGTGGACGTGTCCGAGTCGGAAGATGGCCCAAGGTTTGATGTAGAAGTGGAATAGGTTGGTTTTGACAAGGAAGAGAACACCTGGGAAGAGCTGTTGAATCAAATATCTGGGGTGCCGCGCCGCAGTTTGTCAAATCCGAGCTGCGGCAGCTGGGTCTGCCGAGAAAGTTCGGGCTCAGTTGAAGCAACAACACAGCATTGCTTTGTAAGTGATTCGTTTGAGTCTAGCGAGGGTTGTCTTGTTTGCGTATTGATGGCATTTTTTCGCTGGCTGCTTTCGCATTTGTGCTTACTTGTTTTGGTCGAGTGAAGGCTATCTTGTCGAGTATTTCTTTCCTGACTGCTTCATTTGTCCTCTCTCAACATGTCGCGCAATGATTTGGTTATGGCATGTCTGAATCTTGTATGTCGTAGGTAAACCACTGTCGATCGCGTTGGGGATGTCTTGACTACTCCGCTGGCTGTATTTGATCGATTGCATTGCCGGCGTAAGCGAGCTTTTCTTGCAAAGCTTCCGCTCCTGGCCTAGTGGATAGCACTTGTTCGTATGTACACAGAGGGAAGAAAGTGCTGATCTCTTCTGCAATCAAAATCGAAGGCAAAGTACCGCAGGAGGGGAGGGTAGAGAGGGGCTCTTCTGTGTGACCACGGGTTGGAGTAAGCGGCACTAGTGCCATGAGCGCTGATTTGAAGTGAAGGACAAAAAAAAAAATGCGTGGAGTTCGCCTTTTGAAATCGTAGTCGTGGCCCTGTTTCGCGAGTTGCGGTCGTTCTGAATTCTGTGACGTCGGCTTGTTTGACGAACATGTCGGTCGTTGCGCCGTGTATATTTTGTGTTTCGAGGTTTCATTTCAACCCTGAAAGCGCCTTGTAACGGTTTTCAGCGTTGCTTCAAGGTTTGTAGTTTCTTTATCCTTGTTCCCTGAGTGTGGCACATCTTTTCATTGCACGCTGTTTGCGGTCTGTTCGTCGTCGATCCACCGCGTAGGTTTTCTATATGCGGGCGATCCGCCTCAATTAGTCTCGTGTGATCGTCCATTACTTGCGTATTGCCATTTGTTGCTTCGCGTCCCTTTCCCTGCTGATTGTGGGCGTTCTATGTTTTCCATGGGAGGTTGAAAACTTGCGCTGACTAATGAAATGATGTGACATTAGTCTGGAATGATATCGCCGTGTGGTTGGTGTTTGATATTCAAAAACACTGCTGTCGGGTTTTTTTCTTGAGTGCTACCAGGTGCTTACATTTGACATCAAGCTGATCATTGTCTACTCCGGTGGTAATAAGCTTTTTGGGCATTTTGGACGCAGTGCAACTGGCTAGTATTGGTTCATGGTGGGAGGATGTCTTTGGATATCTTCATGTCTAGGATATGGTAGTTGGAGATATTCATGGTACCCTCTTGTTGTCCCATCAGGGTGGCCTCTATTGACGTCTAGTGATAATAATACACTCTATTTACCATCACGAAGGAGGTGAATCGACCAGCCCCCCGAGGCCACGGGGGGAAGATGCTGGTCTGGGCCCTGCCTGACTTGAGGCGTGTCCACATACCCAAACGTTTTGGTGGGTCTCAGCAACCGCGTAATCGAGACAGGTCGTCTCTTGCCAATTACTGATACTCAATTGTCACGGCTCTGTCCATGGTGATCATCACTGCTATTGTTCGTGCGGACGTTTCTTTGTTTTTTGCTGTCACGAGGGGTCACTCTTCCCACCGCATTCCGTCCACAGTGTTTTTCTGTTACCTCACAAAAACAAATCCTAGGTGCAGACAAGAAAGACAGGACGAAATCACAGTTAGACCTCGAGATTAGACCGCTAACGACCAGCAAATATCGGCATAACAGCCAGCCCAAAAAATATTTTTTTTTCCTGACTCGGTGGCCGAAATATTATTATCTTGGATTGAGAACGGGATTTAACAATCAAAAGTGCTGGCCCCAGGTGGAGAGTTAGCGCTTCAACCTTTACAACACCTGTCTACAGATCATACTCTATGAATCACCCGGTTTGGATTTTTCGTCCGCACCCCGGAAGACTGAGAACATGCCTTTTATACTGGATTTTAAAGGCCTTTGGCCAGGTTTCTCGTTTTTTTCCCATTGAGTTCGAAAAATNCAACACCTGTCTACAGATCATACTCTATGAATCACCCGGTTTGGATTTTTCGTCCGCACCCCGGAAGACTGAGAACATGCCTTTTATACTGGATTTTAAAGGCCTTTGGCCAGGTTTCTCGTTTTTTTCCCATTGAGTTCGAAAAATTGAACCGGGTGATCGCTTCCTTTGGGTTTTGCGCACACACCGCAACAAACCGCATCCCGATCCTAGCTGTTGCGGTAGAGAGATTACAATCGCCGCAAAGTCTCTCATGGGCACCGCTGGACGCAAAAAGAAATGGACAAAGGGGAGGAGAAGAATAAGCTTCAAGGAACAGGGCGAAAACGTTCTGGCGCAAACTGGTATCACGTTTTCCCAAGCGGGAGTCGATGCGCGCCGCTTGAAGTCTCTCGAGGACAAGGACTACCCTGCCTTGTCCAATATATTGTGACGTGTCCGCCCATCCTGCTGTTTTGATTGGTTGGGAAATATTTTAAAAAGTCTATTCGGCTAGCGACCAAGGACATTTTTTCGCCCTGAAAAACTTCTAATCTCGAGGTCTAACAGTCGCTCAGACTTTGCACCCTATCGGCTGTGTGATTGCAGGCGATCTACTCTCAAGGTCTAGAGAGCACATATCACGATGTGACCGGTCACCTTGTCTGTAGAAGGACAGGATTCGCTTTTTCCGTCGAATTCCACAGACCGAACCAACGATTCGGAGACGCCTTTCGGAAAGTGCTCCATATCTTTGGTGTCTTCATCACTTTGTGAGCAATCGCGATATCGAGACAGCGTTGCAATTGCTGTTGCTCATCCATATCTGCACGCACTGAAGTTCTCGAGCAATCGCGTTATCAAGACAGGATATATCTTGGCAATTATTTGCAATTGTTTGCCAGCGACTATGTTGAGACAGGTTGTCCCATGTCATTCGCTGTTGTTCACCTTTGACCAGCTACTGTGTTATCGAGACAGGTTTGTCTCTTTGCAATTGCTGTTGTCAACAGAAGCCGACATTTCCCAGCAATGGAGGCAGAGTGTATCTTGGCAGTTGCTGTCTTGTACCGTCCACTAGCGACCTCGTCATCGAGACAAGTTGTCTCTTGGCAATTTCTGGTGGTCGTTGTCTCCCGGCAACTATGTTTTCGAGACACGTTGTCTCTTTGCAATTGCTGTGCGATATTGTTACTGTATTTTCGAAACAGGTCGCCTCTTTGTAGTTGCTGACATGTACCAGCTTTCTCTTGACAATGATAGGCTTATCTGTACGGAACTGCTCTTCTGGGTTCATGTACCTACCTGAACAACGGTGATAGGGCGGTTGACGCAATCTAGCATGGGAGGATGCTGACCACATGTAAAAATGAAAGTAGTGTATATCTCAATGTGGCACCAGTGTAGGCCCCGTGGTCTGAAGAATTCGGTGCGTACGGCTCAGAACAGGTGAAGAGAATTTGGTGACATCTCTGTCTTGATTGACTGTCAAAACACGAGCGTGCTGTACGAGATTGTTGAGAACAGCTCTTTTCGAATTTATTTCGTACCCTAGGCGTACTACAAATGCGAAACACGTTTTCTCAACAGGTTCCCCACAAAAATTCCATCGACGGATGAAGTTGATGCTGCTCCAATTTCAGTTCAACTGTAGGCAGATTCTCGTCTAAAGAGTGAAGTGAGACCTAAACCAAGGTAAATCTACAGAATGTATGAGCATCCGCCACGGACTGTATGGTCTCTCGTGATGTAAATCCTCGCCGCTGCGTGGTTGAAGCAGCATTGAGCGTGTGCTCCCTTCGGAATCTTACACGACTATGGTTATATGCCTATTTTTACAGAATGGATGTTGACTAGAGTCGATGATTCCCCGCAAGACACAGAGGAAACCGAAGTGCTCTTCGCATTTTGAACCTCTTTCTTGATCGTGGGAGGACATTTATTGCCAAGCGCGTACTTCGCTCCGATTTCGAAACAATTTCAAAATGTCTGTTTTGTCTCCGTTCGTGCAACGATTACCAAGTGTGGGAGAACTTCCAAGCCGCACTGTGAATAGTCACCTGATGTAATCCTCATCAACAGGATGTCCTCCGTCAAGAGTGATCGAGAGAAGTGGGAGGATATTACCGGAGGCTCTCTGATTTGTTATAGGTGCAATATAACAGACCGACAGGGATTTATATTGTGAACGATCAAGGGATTTACATTCAGAGCGATGGGACACTCCGTCGAGAGAGCAAACACTGAGAAATTTTCAGTAAATCCCCCAAATGAAGAACGGGTTCTTTGTCGAGTTACGGGAGAAAATGGCAAGTGAACGAAAGTACCGGGTTAATCTACGATTTCAGCGCAACGCTTTCAGAGGATATGCTGGAGAATGGGACAAGTAAACGAGCGACAAGTAATGAATGAACGGTGTAATTAATTTTTCTGTGGTTAAATAGAGAGAAAGAGACCCCTGAGGATTGGAAAAATATGGTAGAAAAATACTATTCGGAAGTTCATCAAGAGCAGCAAGGGAGGACACAAGTGCAGCTAACGGAAACTGGCAAAAAGAATCGTGAACAGATTGGAGACTACGAAGACCAACTGTAGCTATAACTTGTGGAGAGGTTGGCGGAGATATCCAACTCGGATGGCCTAGAAGCTGGCATTTTTTTATCATCTGTGCATGACAGGCGGAGAACTCGGAGGATAGTTTGGCCTTGTGTACTCGGATATACTAAAAATGATCAATGAGCGGAAGCGTCAAGAGTTAGCTGTAAGTTTGAACGAACGGGCAATAGTTACATTTCTTCGAGGAGGTGGTCTCGGGGTCGAGACCTGTCTACCAAGTACCTCGCTTTCAGTCAAAAACCATCCCCGTGAAGGAAGAAAAAAAACTCCTTGTGAACACTGTCCACTATGAACGAAGGTGTCCCTTGCATACTTGTCCATGTGCCTCGTATCACGTACTGTCGGGATATTCGAACGCATTGCGACCGTTTGCACGTAAATCTGAGCGCCAACCGAGCCAATACCCGGTCTCGAGACACCAACTCGAGAGAAAGAGAGAGAGAAGAAGAGAAGGAAAGCTCCGGTCTCCGTGAGTCGTCACTTTCGCGAACAGAAATCGAAGATTAAGGGTGAGAGTTTTCGTCTTTTGAACGCTACAATATTACATACTCCATTCGTGTGAGTTGGAGCCATCAGCACGAAAACTCACACGATGAGCTCAAAACTCCAAGAGGTTGAAGTTGGAATTCTTGTTCTACATACGTTTGCTTATTGGGGTGCAGACCAAGAATTTTCATGTTGACTGACTTTGAGAGCAGATGCGGGATTAAAAGAAAAACGCCCTTTGGATATCTGTCAAAGATATATGGTAAATTAGGGGTTCTACCTGTCTAGTTGGCATGTTTATCGGAGAGAGAGACAGATAGATGGAGAGTGAGAGAGAGACTCGTGTGAAATGAATTATACTCTGCTTACCATCACCAAGGAGGCGAACCTAGGCCCTGCCTGATTTCAGGCTTATCTACATGAGGTTGCCGGGCGAAACCGCGAGAGACAATAGCGATAAACGCGAAAAGAACAAGTGTGGTTACATTTTCAGTCCCTTTTCTGTAGACCAGAATCTGCTGGAGCGGGCAAGCGGTGCGGAAGGCGAATGAAACTTCCACGGATATTGATTGATCTGAGAATACATCTTGGTACAATTTGTGTGTGTACATGTAGTTGGTGTGTGTATGTATATCCCTGAGCGGGTTCGCTGTTCGGCAATCATGTAATCCGCATCGGACCGCATCGGCGCGTGTGCCAGACCCGAGTTAGAGGTCTGAGAGAGGGAAACTATCGGCGCCTGTGTTGTTGTTTACATTAGACTAAAAATATATGTGTGAGCACAATACGGGGAACAAATACGGAGCCGCCAGTACAACTGTTATTAATAGATCGAGCCTCCTCTCGCAAACGAGGCTACTAGAAGCATGCAAGTTGCTGATGCCTCAGCCCGTCCCTGTTCACACTGGTTCTCGCGAGCTGTATGGTTTCCCCGTCCTTCACGCAGATTGGACTGAAAAATTGTCGTAAGAGTATTTTGCGGCAGCTATAAGCATGCAAGGCAAAGATGAACTGTTGGGGGAAAATGTCCGGCGAAGTCCGACAAATTTGGTTCGGTTTTTCGGTTCCATGTGGCGCCGATGGGATTTACCATTGACTTATAAAAGAAGAGATATTTCTCCAAAACGTGCCGAAGCTTGTGTACCAAATTTGTACGGAGGGCGAACGGGGGTAGCAGGCACACCTCTTCCACCTCGCTCGAAAATCTGCCACTGCAATCTCGAGGACATCGACAGAAGGAAAACAGTTTCTTCATCGACCGAAGGAAAGCAACTTGCTTTTAGAGAAGAAAACGGAGATTGTTGACCTGAGGTCAACATCGGATATATGTTGGAGAATTTGCGCTAAATAAAAGCCGCGGAGAGGGCTTCGGAAAATGTGGTCCCTTGGTTATTATTTTCTTCGGGACTGTTACTCTTTCTCTCTGGGAGACGCTCCCACCTTCGTGTCAAGGCTAGCCGTAGAGTACTTCCTGGTGGACCTTCAGGAGAGATTGAACTCGATTGATGCGGCGGTGGTTGCTGGAAAATGATTACGTGTCTTGGACACTTGCCTCGGTCGTGCGTGTCTGTGACGTTAGGTCCAAGAACACAAACTCCCGTACAGGACACGGCAAGTTCCAATGACGCTCGAATTTGCAACGGGAGAGGTGCTCGCGCCATAGGGATTCGGCAAAATATTGCCATATTAGATTAAGGGGGAGGTTCATTCAGTTCATGCACCGGAAACGTGAAACGTAAGATCCTCTTAGAAGCGGAAAATACTTAGTGATATGGCGTACAGAGGAATGCATACAGGTCATGCGGAAACAGAGACCCGGAGAATACGACGGCAGCTTCGGTTGGAAACCAGGATGGCAACCCAAATATTCAGCTCATAACCTCTTGTACTTTGGCTGTGTTGGGATTCATATTTACGTTGGTTACACAAACGTGTTGCATCTGCTGCTCGCGTCTTTCCAATGACCTCTTCGGCGTTACAAAGGTGGAAACTACGTAGAACAGCTTAACTTGTTAACCGTTTCCGCAGCAGTTGTCAACACGCCCAACAAAGACATGTGAACAACTGCGACCACGTACACAGCAGTCACGGCTTGCTGTTCGTAGGTTTGGAACATCGGGCGGGTTGTCTTCCAGTCTCATCACACACTTCACAGCAGTAAAATGGCTCACGCCCGACATTGCCCACTCCTTCCGCCATAAAATGTTACAACTCGGGAAAGTGATGCTACATGATTGAGAAGCGCAGCTGCTGTCGTTTGCCATAATGTACGTGTACAGTAGTACCGAAAACATTCGCAAAATCATAGCACAAGTCACACCACATAGGAGGGATAAGTAAGTATAGACCGAGCGAAAGCCACATACTTACCTGCAAGCACACGATGCTGAGATACACTCAGGGCGGTGATGCTGCTACTGCACAATTCTCCTGCAGGAAAATGACGCGAAAATCCAGGACTAATCTCAAGGGAAAGCAGACCCAAAAACAATTCACCATGTCAAGACAACCACCAAACATCGAATTTTTGCTCGTCCTCTGTCCGTCGATTTGGGCCAGACAGAGACCAAACTCTTCGGTATTCTTCCTTGCTGAATTTCGTGCGGTTCTTCCTGATGAACGACTCCAATTCGCCTTGCGTCATGCTAATCAACGCCACGTACTGACGGGCCCATCCAAACCTCTCTCCGACTACACCCGTCGGCGCTTGGGTTCCATCACTTCCGGGTACATCAGCTGCCGCACCCTCTTCTTGAATCCTAGCCTTGTGGTCGTCCGTGACGTCTCCCACAGTCTGCTCAAGAGTGTTCAGAATTTTGTTCAACTTCCCGATCCCGCCAACTGTTACAGTCTTTGTTTTCAGGAAATAAAATGAGCGGACGAACAGACGGGGAAGAAGACGGGGCAGCGGTGCCAGCACGAAAGAAAGCAGCTCTCTAGGACAGAGTAGAGCCATGCTGCCCTTTGGCTCAAACGGGCTGAGAGCTTCTTGCTCCTCACGAATACACCGATTAAGTGTCACCACGCATTGGTCTTCGACGCTCCCAAGGCTCATTGCTGTGGTGGACCCTTGCCCGCTCGTCACCTCCAGATTGATAGATGGGAGTTGTTGCATGTAGAAGCTTACCAACATGTACACCTGGACACAACACGCGGCGACGACGGGACAGCAAAGTTCAGCCACCATATACCTCATGCATCTAGCTGCAACGCGAGACCCTGTGTTTCTCCACACTCTCGCGTCGACGTCATGTCCCACCGATAGTGGAGCCCTCAACAAGGAAAAAGCGGCATTTTCTCACCTCGAGGCGAAGACAGAGGAGGCTGTCATCTGCGAGCTGTGACAGTTTTCGCCCGATTAGCCGCAGTTTTTGCGCTGGTGCCGTTGCGCTCCCTGTTGTACTCGATAAACGACGCTCAGCATCGACAGTTCTGGAAGGGGAGCCAAGTTTTTGTCCTAGGCCAGAGGAAGGGTCATCAGTTGAAGACTGGTGCTTGATCGCGACACAAACCTTGAGAACCTTATGCGATAGCCAATCGCAGCTGAACGCCAAGCAGGCAACAGCTTGTTGCTTCCGCAAAGAGAGAAGACTCTGTCCGACGCAACACGAGAGACGGAGGGGGGTATCGTTCAGATCGGGGCTTGCTTATATAAGACATCGACAAGCTCCACAGCAAGTCGAGGAGATTATTGCTAAATTTAATAGGTGCACAAAATGGGTGAAAACAACTTTCGCCACGTTGAAACAGCAGTCTTCATTATCACACCTTTGAGTTGTGCAAAACCTTACCAGTCACCAGCTGCATGTGAGTTCCACACATCAACACCGAACGTGTCAGCGTAATCGCATGTGTCAAGTCCCCATGTGTTTCGACTCGGGTGAAGCGTAGCCAACCATGACCTCGCAACCAACACGACACTAACTAGCAATTTTTCCGACGCGCGCACCTGCTTCGTCACTGAGAAAGGAACGCTGTCAAACTTCCACAGGTCTTGAAGCATCGCGAATTCGCTCTCGAAAATATCATCGGCCTCCTCCTCGCCAGATACTTCGAGATTCGCTTCTCTCCCCCTCCGAGTGTCACGCTCAATACCCTTCGTGGGTCCACCCAGCGAGTGCCGCCCTTTCAAAAACAGCAAGTCGTCCACCCCGCTATCATCCCACCGGAGCAATCCACCTGTACAACATTTTCCAAAACTCGTCAACGACGTCTGCGCAATATGTGAGGGACAAAGGAAAGGCCAACTCTAATCTGTTTTGTTTGGATGTGTTCCAAAGAATAAGGAGGACTGTTCATCCAAGCAAACGAGAAGGTTGGAATGAGCCATACATTGAGAACTCGCTCATTTGAATTGTACACCTACGGGAACGCCCGTGATTGGCCGAGACGCGATTTCACCATCAGCGCCATCCGTAGCCGTGATACGGTAAGTTGGCAACGGGATCACCCTTCGCCCTGTCCGTGGTGGAAACGTGGTAACAAAAACGTCAAACTGTAGTTCATGTGCTACTTTTTTACTGCGGCAGCTTGTCCGTGGACCGCCTTCGCGAGAAATTAAATTTATGAAGAAATAGAACAGGGAGGGGGGTACGCAGACCCTATCCTTAATCCTAACCCCAACCCAACTTCTCCGATTGTTGCTTCGTCCAACATGTTTGCATGATCGAAAAGCCCTGCAAAGGCTACTGGGCGTTTACCCTCCACAAGTCTCAAACAGCAACATGTGGAGACTGCAATGCTATCCCAGCCTCCGACAACTTGAGGGTACGCTCGGGGTCAACAAACGGACTGGAATGACCAGATACGCACTCACCATAGACGAAGGTCTTGTACGTGAGGTATTGTACATCCATCCGGATTAGATCCCGTAGCTTGTCGCTGAAACGCTCCAATCGCGATCGAGATGCGCTGGAAGTGACATCGATTGAGAGCGCACGAGTCAGATACTTGACGGATTGGTTCGACACCTTCTCTAGATTCTGTTTGCTGAACTACTATGGTAAAACCAAGAATCTCAATCCTCCACCCTCACCTGTTGACGATGATATCCTGGAACTTATTCTGAACCAGCGCGAAAAAGTCTTCCAAGCTTGTTCGCAGAATCTCACCAATCTGCAGCACGGTTCATTCAGTACAGCCCAATATTTTGTCAAAGGTGTTGCAGATCGATGCGCTAATTGCAACTAGACTCTGATTGTTGGGCGTGTATCATACCCATCTCGATAGGGTGAGCGTCTACACAGACCCGAGCTCACCTCCTCAGCGTAATGTGGCATCTGTACCATAGCTCTGAACAGCGTGCGCGCTTGAGCGTAAACGTCCTCTGCACCTCTGCTTGGACGAAGTGCACCCGCGCTGCCGGTTACGCGCTCACGCGATGCAGCGCTGCCATCAGCGGGACTGAGTTTGGCAACGCCTTGTGATCCAGAGGCCATTGACGTCGGGAAGCACCAGTCGTGGTCTCCTAACATCTGCAGCATGGTACGAGAACGGTCAGGCGCAGTGAACGACATGTCGAACAATTCCACTACACTCTACAATATGGAAACTAAACACTTGGTAGAGCTTGGAGGAAGGCACTCGCGCTCTCATTGTCTAATGAAACACAGAAGGTAAAAAGAACACACAACCGCCGAAGGGATACTCGCAAGAGGGCACGCATTACGCATATGAGGAGTACACTCCCCGATATTGACATCGATGTTGATCGGCCCTCTGACCAAAGGGAGAGGGAGGGTGAAGTCCATTTTTAGTGTGGAACGCTTCAACCTAGTCGTGAGGTATTCTGCAACACACAAGTATTGGGGCTGGACAACAACGTCGATATACAACTCGTACAGCGAGTGCAACAGAGTAGGGTCTTAACGTTTCCCGAACAGTTACGCAAAGACTTTTCGTGGAGCTCCAATACGAAACATAGACAATCTACCGCACTCCGACGGCCGAAACCTAGCGAATCTAACACAGTGTCTGTCCTGGGCGTTACGTGCCCTTCTAGACGAGACCCAAACGCATCTCGGTTGAAGAGGGACACCGAAAAAAACATACCCCAGCTGGTGGGGCAGGACAGATCAGCTGCAATGCAATGTAACTACAGTAGCTAGGTACGTCGTCGTGATTTTTCGGAGGCATCTCCAAAACAGCAATTAATTCCCAGCACACCACCGGGGCTCGTCAGCCGTTGATCGCGGTTCGTCAAGTCATGTGCATATTTGATTGAACGACAGTGCCCTGGGCGGTAGCAGGTACTTTTGCAGCCCAGTTCGCGGAATACCGTAAAATCTAACAAAAATATTGTGATGCTCGACAGGATAACTGGATGTGAAAGGCTATGTCCTCTGAATTCCGCGCCATTTCGCGTCAAGGAAAGTTGTGCGCTAGGCGGAAACGAGTCAATGCAGTTGAGTCACAAAAGTCATTCGTAGAGCAGAAAAACTGACACACCGCTGAAATATCCATATCCATGCATAGCGAGGTGCAGGATCGTGTGGCATCGACCATCAAGAGTACGGTAATCAAGTACCGCGCGAATTGAGCATATCGTTCGTGAGGCTACCAAGCACAACAAGGACGACGAACAAACCACTGAGCACGGTCTTCTCTGGCAGCATGTCTAGTCACCTTGGCATTCATGATCCGGCAGTTTGCACCTAGTAGAGGCAACAGCTTATCGCGAGCCGTGGCATGCATGAATGCTGACAGACTGTTTCCATCACTGTCACCTCCCTCCGGCACTACTCGGCGAGCGCCTCGTTCGTGGTGGATATGACCTGACTCGAAAACCTCCTTTTTCATTGCGTTGATCATAGCCTGAGAAGATGAGGAATCGATTGACGCACGGCACGCTCTTGTCACATACTCCCCGTGCTGCCACCCCAATGCCGACGGGGTAGTGTTCCGCGAAAGACTGCGTCGGGCACAAGCTAGCAGTAGAGGTATCGAATATGAGGTCAGAGTATCCACCCGGCACAAAGGCAAAATGGGTATGCGTTCAAACGAGGTTACGCGAAACGGAGCTAGCTGCCTACCTAGTACATGAGCGCAGTACGCTGGTGGCAACGCAAGTGAGTGACCAAGACAGCCTACTCTCACCTCTTCGACCTCCACAAACTTGAGCGTTGGGCGGAATATGCTTATTATGACCATCGGTGAAGGATCCGCCAGCACACGGGAGCTGCAGTACTCCGCAGCGCTCACGTGATTCAGTTCCATCGCCGTGGCTGTGCTGGCCAACCCTGTAGAGGACGACTCGGGACGCCTCAGAGGGCGGAAGTACGGGACGGACGAAGGGATGCTGGTCGGTTCGACGCCCGACGGGTTAGGACCGAGCCTGCTGTTCTGCGCTCCTCCAGCATCTGTCTTGTTGGTGTCTAGGCCCATGTCCCCATCTTCTGGTCCTGAGACGTGTCTCGAGAGGACGTCGATGAGGTGCGCCTGGATGTACTGCCATACTCCAACTACAAGCGAATCCTTGTAAGATGCATCTGCCTCGAATACAGGAGCCCCGGAGTCGTGCTCGCGGAGGTCCCGGAGTCGGGCGGCATGGAGCAGTCGAACAAGGCGGATCAGGTTCGCCAGCACGGATGTGAACGAGTCAAACACGAGACTTAGGTACTGCGTCAAATTCTGACCGCGGGCACCCAACCCGTCACTTTTGCTTTTGCTGTTGAAAGCCGTCCCACGTGAAGCTACATTGATCTCGTCGTGTTTTCCCACGCACGTGCGCATGTGTGTGGCACTCAGAGTCAACACCTCATTCGGCAGTCTCTCCAGTAGATATCGTTCGACGTCGTCCAGACACCTAAGCCGACGAACAGCCTCGACCAGTAGCCGCAGGTACACGCTCAACTCCTGCGACGGATCATCAAGTGCCTGCTCCTCGTGGTCTCCCACATCCGTCACATCCACTTGGATGCCTGCCCACAATCTTCCTGAAGCATCCCCTCCGCCGGCACTGGACTCCGAGGCAGCATCAGATGGGACCCCAGCACCCCCTACAGCGACGGTGCCCTGCCCGCGAGACAGGACATTGCCCGTGGAATCCTCCATCGACGCTCCGCTCGCTCCACCTCGCTCCCTCCTCCTCCTACTCTGAGCGACTCCTCCCGCTTCCCTTACTTTGTCTGCCGCACTCACTTGAGCAGCTGCAGCTCGGAGGAACAACACGTCGGCGATTTCCTCCACCAACGTATCAAGTATCCTTCCCTTTTGCGCAAGCATTTCATCCCGCACACTGGCTACTGCCGGAACATCGACCAACTCGGCACTGAAGATGTTCAACAGAGACTCGTTCAACAGATCAACAGCGCCGACAAACCTCTTTTGGCGAACCAAGCGCTCGAACTTGACAGGAGCATCCTTTCAAGCAAGTAGCACGAATGGGGAGGGGGGGCACAGAGAGGCCGCTCATTGATCACCCGTTGTGCACTCGTTCTCGCGCGGGCACGGGGCACGAACTGTAACAGCGCAAAAGATTTCCGAAAACGATCATACCTCATTTTGAGAACGGACGCGGAGCATCTGCGCGCTGGTAACGCGCGTAGCCCAACGTTTCTGGAAACAAAGTACCACACATTACAAGGTCCGGACAAACCACATCGCACGCCACCAGAGGCCTGATCGAGTGCACGGAGCAAGCGCGAATATGCAAAGGGGTTATAGGATCAGCACGGAAGTTCCATCTCCGTACCTTAATCATATCGAGGGCGTTCAGCAGCCGTAGAACAAGGGAATACTGAAGTTTGCGCTGCCACAGTTCCCGAACGTCGGTCTGGCTCGAGCCGCTCTGCAGCAATTGCTTGCACTCCCGGAGTTGCTCTCTGAGGGTACCAACGTTGGCGCGGGTCTGATTGTAATGTCTTGCCACCCCACCCATCGCTTGGACGGAACTGTTCAGACTACCATGGTGCTCCACAGTGATGCGTTCAACCACATCGCTGCACACTTGCAGCTGTCGCTGGATGTTGTTGTGAAGAGGGTTACCCGCCAATCGGTCGTAGTCCGGGCTCTCGTCAATGTCATTGTCTTGATCAAGACTGACACTCAGAATCTCAATCACCTGATTGAAGGGCCTGCGCCGTTCGCGGAGAAAGGAAGCAAGAGACAGAGATTTTCTTCGTTCAGCATAGAACAGATGCGTAATAAACATGGCTTCCCAGATATTCTACTCATGAGTATGGACCGTGGCTTTTTCAAATATCTCAATCTTGGCGCACGATGTACAGTACAATACCAGTACTGGCTTAGAAGAAAACAAGCTCAACAAAATTGTGCACACACGGCGCGCGGCCTTCAGCGTCATGTCTGTTGGATACGCCGGCGTTCAATGTCTACATGAAATCGTGCATGTCGACGGTAGAGAAAACAGTCGGGATGGGAATCTAAGGCTCAACACCCTGCTCGCCAAAGATTGTCTCCTTTCGGTCTACACCATGGAAGTCCCGGGATTCTCTTCAACTCCTTCGATGGGGACTCGAGACAGGTGAATTATGAACCATAGCAGCACTTGTGCGAAATACTCACGCCACAGATTGCGGCGTTGCGTTGTGCTGCCATCACGCAGTGTCTCCATATCCCCATCATGGAGCAAACGACGTCGATCAACCTGTTCTTGGATACAGAACGCGGCCACGTTGGAGACTGACTGCCTCTGTATTTCTACTCGTCCGCAGCCTTTGTTGGAGTAACGATGACGCCGACACGAATAAAGTGGTGACCTTGTGGGCGCAGTGAGTTTGAACCCTGATCGGTCCCAGGAGAAAAATATCGCTTCTGAGGAACACAATAATGTAGATGAACCAAACTTGGAGACGTCCTGCATCCTGCCTGGTGTGCCCTTGGCTTCTCACACCAAAAACGATAAAAAAATATTGTCAATCTCCACGCCTTTTCGTTGTCCGGGAAATGTATTTTTGGCAGCCCGTCCCCAACAACGAAGGCTGCTAGGCCCACTTGGGTCACCACATCATGTTGCCCACACAGACAGCGGTGTGCCACCGAAGGTCGCGCAGAGTAAGCTGTTAACACAACTGTGAGTTGTTTTTGACCCTTTTGGGTCAAGAGGCGTCCTGACAGATCATTGATTGATTGATGATTTGCATATGCCGGTGTTGTGGCATGCCAGGAGTTGCCGCCCTGTATCCCTTCACGCCAGGTGTTGGCAAGTCAATAGGTAGGTGTGTATATTATTCGCATCGACCGCGCTACCCGGTGACCAATCAAAAGACGTTAGTGCCAGCGGGTAATATCAAGGTCCTAAAAACGGCCAAAGTTCAAAATATGCATACTGCTCTAAATGCGAATGTCACCATGACTTCTCCGCATATTCTTTCACAGTGACACATCAATAGCTTCACATACATGCCCTCGCCCGAACCTAGGAAGCCACTAAAGCAAAGACAGGAGGACAGCGAAAAAGGGCACTTAAAGCCCAAACAGGCCACAATATCGTGGTATGCTGCATATCCTTCAAATTCGAACATGGTACACTCCCAATATCCAGCAGTCATCATGTCAGCAGCTATACTACTACTGTACACAGCAGCAGCGGTATAGACGAGTCCACCATACAGCAGCTGTAGTAACACATACACTATCATCACCGCCCCATACAGACCCTCGCCCGAACCTAGAGAGCCACTGATGCAACGGTAGGTGTGTACTGGTGTGCCTGCGTGCTTGTGTGAATTGTGGCAAAATCACAGGAGCTGCAGTGAGCCGGCAGGGTTCACATTGGGGAGGGGACACAGAAGTACACAAGGACAAGAACCGGCAGTGGGTCTACAAGCCCTCTCACTGCTCATTTTCACTGATCATTTGAATATACTGAAAAAAGAGTTGTTCAGGCGGCTTCACGACTGATCTTTTCGAGGTCTACAAGCCTGACCTGCCCTACCGGCCGCACCGCTACCACACATCAACCCTTCCATGACTCTGTAGCCCCTCCTCACCGATGGGTGGAGGTAGCTGTTGCGTCTACACAAGGACACTCGTCTCTTTCTGCTGTACTTCTGTCTCTTTCCCCGCACTCTCTCCTCTCTTGTTTTTTATTGCCCGCAAAAAAACAAAGAGCTAGACCCAAAGGGATTAACCTGTGAATGTGCTCTGAACCGGAGGAGTGCTGCGCTATCACATCTGAACTGAGGTCGTGTCGTTGTGCATCAGGCGGGATTGGCAGCTCTCAGGAGGCAACTCTCATGCCCATGTGACACCATCGTAAAGTCGACCAAACCTATCCAAAACTGGGCTGAATTATGTGCAAGTGTTACCAGGTACACGATAAGCCGCCACAAACCGCTTATGGCGATCGGATTCGGCCTGCAGGAGTGGACGAAAGCGGCCCAAATACCTCTAACCTCCACGATATTGTGCATGAGCATAGCGTCACACATGCATGTATCGATTGCGAAAGAGAGAAGGAGGGCGTCCATAAATGCTCATGAACCTACCTCCTAATGTCATTCCACGAAAATCAAATGTTGGTTGGACGCACCTCCAAAACTTGGAGACAACGTTAGCCATTCAAGAGGAGGCAACGACACAACGCACGGAATCATTTTGGTGTCAAGCGGGACAAGTTCATTTCATCCTTTGGTTGGAGCAGAAACGAAATCCTGCGGAGGAAATGGCTGATGAAATGATTCCATTTCCAGTCAGACCAGGGTACAATTCTTGGGAGAAAAGTAGCCCGAGGCAGGATACACCACGGGCTTTTGTGGGACACGCAGGGTGAAAGTGAACATTGAGTCAGCAAGGCTCTTTTGACGTTGCCACATGCTGGTAGCCGTGTACCCAGCTTTTAGCCGTGTACCCAGCTATTTAGCCGCTTTAGTTTTAACATGCCCGGTTCTTTTGTGTGCGCTTCAATAGACCAACTCTTGTGGAAGGTCTGCAGTTCCTGGGATGTTGGTTGAAGTGAGGCTGCCAGGACATACCAACCCTTACGGAGCTATTATTTGCCGGAAATCTGCGATTTCAAATCGCATAAACTGTAAGGATGCGGGTCTTGGCACACTGTGCGATCGTCATTTTAAATGTTTTATTCTCTGTTTTTCTATCGCACAGGGGTGGCAAGACGCCGATGAGCGCCATGTACCCGATACCTGTGCGGGACATGACTTAAATGTTTGGTCCTGAAAATATAACACACACCCCTGTGCGATGACTCCGATCCGTGCGATTCTGAACAAGTACGAGTGGCGGTGGGGTGTTGTGAACGCGCACCCCCGCGCCAACACTCCGATGTGTGCGATCCTGAACAAATCCCAGCAGACATACACCAGCACTTCGTGTGCATGTGCAGGTATTGCAGCATCAGGACCACAAAATAACGATCACAGACAGGCACAACAGCACAACAACACCCCAAAACACACAAAACACATGCAGCGAAATAAAAATCCGATGCAGCGAGGCGGCGAATTACCTTGAAACTCCCCAACACAAAGGTGTGTGCTCACACACACACCACAACGCAACACGTTGGCTACGATGTCAGACAGCGCAAGCGCGGAGTCCGTATTTTTCGTAGCACCATAGTTGGTTGTGGTCGTGTGGTCGTGAGGTCGTGTCGTCTCGTGTGGTTTGTACGCGTTCTTGGTTGATTGAGTAGAAACCGTTTGCCGATTCCGACAAACATAACAATGTCGAACAACATCACTTCGCATGAGCAACGTTACGATGCCAAACTACAGCAGTGGAGCCCCTGAAACAAGCTATGTACCTTGGTACAGTAGTGGCCCGCGACAAAAGTTGGAAACCATGGAATCACCCAACCTCGCCGAAGGTATCGGGGTCTCCGCACACCCCTGTGCGAAGTGCCATGGTAGCCGATCAATTAAATCCCATGAAACCCTAATTTTTTACCCCCTGTGCCAAGACCCCAGCCTGTACCATGTAGCCGATCCGTGCCAAGACCCGCATCCTTACGGTACCACGGAATCGTGTTGCCCGCTGGATTTGGAGGCCCAAATCGCAGCGGAAATGTTTAGCTGGGATTTGGGTTTTGAGGTCGTTGTGCAGGTGTGATTGCGCGCGCGCTGAACCAATTGCACGTTATCTAGGTTTTAGAATACATCACTTGATTTCAAAGAGGGGTCAGCAGACCGCACGTTTTTCATTTTTTGGAGCACACTGCAGATTGGAAATGCAGAACACACGCACAGGCACACGCACAGCAGACAACACACGCACAGCAGGCACAGCGGGCGACAAAAGCGGCCAGGGAAACTGAGGGTGCAGCTGCTGTGAGCTCTCTCTCTCATACACACAGGCTGCAGGCGGACCGGCAGAGACCGGCAGCGAGCCGCCGCTAAGCGACAGCGAGGGCAGCCGACACCAGAACAGCGGGTGCCTAACCGAGAGAGAGACGCTGCGAGCGGCCGGCAGCAGACACCACAGTAGCTGGCAGCTAACCGTGAAAGAGACGCTGCGAGCCGCCGGCGGGAGATACAACAAGCGGTAGAGGCCAGGTGTGTGCGGATATCCAGCGAAATATGTACGGAGGTCAACATTCGCCCGGGACAAGTACAATGAAAAAAACGTCATGCGCATACGATGGGGATCGAATTCACGTCTGATCATAGAAATGCCCCTGTTCCCCATATGCTACCGCTGTTTTTGGACGATCAGGCCCCGCTACCCTCCTACCCCACCGCCTGCCGTCCCCCGTTTGTCCGTACAGTTGCCCACGGGAGCGAAGGACAAAAACAGCCCCAAGCTATTCTCCTCCGAAAACAACATGGATCCTGGGAGCGAGCCCGCCGAGCTCCAAGGCGATACACAAGTCACAGGGGCAGACTATCGCCAAGGCCGTCATAGACTTGAGGCCCACGGAGGCCTGCACGGGGCTTACTTTCGTCTGTCTCAGTAGGGCGAAGAGACTTCTTTGTGGACCTCATCGTAGAGCCCAGGAGTTTCAGCAGGATAGGCAACCTTGGAAACTCGTCGACAATGAAGGCTAGGCTGAAGGAAGAGGCTTGGGGAGTTAGCACAGAGCACGAGGGTGAAGTACGCGGACGTGCGCATCTTCAGCGCCGTCGCGGGTAACCAATGAAATCCGCTGGACCAGCAGATGCACACAAAGTCAATTACAACAAAAAAAGAAAATACGGCTCTCGTCCACCTGCGGTGCCCCTCGCAATCACAAGCACTACTTCCTCCCGTGGACACACATGTCTTACGACAGATATATCGATCAGCTGTTGCTCGTTGTAGCGACAGCTACAATATCTTTATCTCTGCTGCTGGATGGTCTCATAATAACAGTACACAATAACCGGCGTTGCCTATCTGCTTGTGTGCTGATCATGTGGTGCTGCTCAACAGAGCAGGTAGGTGTGTGCTTTTATTATTAGCATCGACCGCGCTAACCGGCTGACCAATGAAAAGACGTCAGTCTCAGTGCGGCGGGAAACACAAAATGTGTGTGTGTGTTTGCCCCTCCCGATACTAACACAAAAGGAGCTGTTGATGTCTGTCGTGTGTCGTGGTTCGAATGGAACCAACCGTCAGTTGGTGGTCTGTCGAGTCAAAACCGGTGTTTTTCCTTTTCGCGACCGTCAGGGTTGATGTCAAAAGTCGCAGCTTCCCTCTGTTGGCCTGGGAATTTCTACCTCATTCTGTGGTTTCCAGAAAAAAAGACCTTCCGTAAGAGTTTTACGAATAAATGTAGCAAACCAAACCGCTCAAGAATAATCGCGAGGAGCATACCTTTAAAAAATTAAAAAAGCATGTTCCATGAATCGGCGCATCGGCGATAGTAACACTGACGTACCAGGTGGTCCATGTACTTCGACGTACGCATGCATACGTATGCAATTAGGGATCGTACATGTAAGAGAATAAGCCCGCGGTTACCCACGGGAGATATCACTGCGGTGTCCTTCTCGGGAAATCGTGGAAAAACTGTGGTGGCCAGATACCGCCCAAAAGTTACTGTGCCATGGTGGCCGGTTACCGCCTAAATATGTCTGTATTGTTCCGTGGTTTCTGGATAAGGCAGGAAATGATGCCGACATGAAATGGAATACCGTTAACGAAGACAGCCTGAAAAAAACAGAACTTTCGCTGACTCAATGGATTCATAAGCTAATCCATCTTTTGAGACTCTTTTCTTCGATAGAGATGTATTCGTTGTGGTCATACTGATGAAATAACAAAGCCTGCGGAACCCCGGGTTGTAAGTGTATGCTGTTCGTTGGATTGTGGGAAGAAACAAACGCAAGGCCTGCTGGGATCAACACGCAGCCCCCGTGTGTTGTTATCCTTACAGCACTGCAAGCGGCATGATTCGTACATTAGAAAGCATCAGAGACGACCAGCAGTGCCAAATCAGCCTGTCGGCGGCAGCATGCAGTGCGTAGAGCGTAGGTCCTCGAAATCTTTCGCGAGCACAGTAGTACCTCCTTATCTTTTGGTGTGTGCTCCCCCGCAACGAGGTGCATCGTATGGTTTGTGCACACAACACGCAACAGCAGCTCGCAAGTCTCACCGGAAATCCTGCTCGGCCTCGAAGAAGGCGGGATCGATTTCTATGCGCAGCTTGTCTTCGAGGGCTTGAAGGTCCACCCCATCCCGTTTCCACCTGGACGGTGGTTGCGTCTCTCCGTCTCGCTTACTCATAGTGATACCCTCCCACCCCCCACTGCCTCTCTCTCTACCTCTCTCTCTACCTCTCTCTCTTCGTGCCAGTGCAGTGCGCACTGGGTGCGAGTGATGGGGGTAATGGGATTGTTATTATTCCAGGTCTCCAGGTCTCTACGAAACCCCCAACCAGCCGTTACAAGCAATTACACAACCGACATGCGCCGATCTGTATGCTTGTACAATTTTTGACAACTCTCAGGGCTCGCTTGATAGCCCCCTCGCAGGCCACAAGACAGCCAAATGGCTGATCCTAGTACTGCTGATGTGCAGGCCGAGTTGAAGGAGTATCTTAACTCGAAGAACATTAACAGGTGTGTTACAGGTGCGACCCTGTCGCTGGGCTGGGTCATATGCTACAATATGGACGGCGCGCTTGTGGTGCGTGCAACCTATGATTTCTGGGAGCATCGTCGGGTAGTAATTTCTTGTTAGCGACTTTCAAGACGCCTCGCCAACTCCTCCGTGTCCAGGATGCATATACTTTGTTGCATTGTTTCCATCCCTCGCTTCATGGAAGTCTCTTCATTCAGATCGTCGAGCGGCTTCTTATCGAGAAACCAGACAATCCCATCGGCTTCATCATCGAGTACCTGGCCAAGAGGTATCCAGACGAAACGAGGGCAGCGAAGGTTGGCCATGCCATCTCGCAGCGCACGGGATCTCTTGCGAGCAACTTGACATTAGCATCCAGGTGACGCAAATTATCATAGCTTGACTAGACAGCACTTCTTGCATTAACACGCACAGCTTATGGCGAAGTTGGCGTCAGGCATCTCACAATCTGCCTATTTTACCCCACCTAACCTCCACTGGTGGTCTGCTTAGTCTATCTAAGCCAAGTTATTTCTACAGTAAGGCCTCCCCCAATACACCATGGCGAAGGTTGGATCCGAAAAGTTACCGAGCCGGATTCGTGCGCGTTGTCCAAGATGCATTACGCACAATAACGAAACTCCGTGTCGGGCCAAGGGAGCGGCGATTGACTACATACCTTGCCCTCAATTCGCAGATTTTTCTTGCCCCTCAAGGTTGTGAGTTTCCGCCCCACAACTTTTATTTTACTGGTGAGTGTCATCCGGGGCTACAGTATCAGTGTTGCCCTCTTCTCCCGGGACGCAAAGCAGCACAATTATTTTGACGAGATTAGAATTTACACCAATCAATTATCTCCTCCATCCCCGTGCCAGGACACATGCACCAACGAAGAGCCCCCCTGCAATACTCAGTTGGCTGACATTGAATACCGGAAATAGTTCTAGTGTAAACAACCAGGTCATCTTTGTTTCGCTCATGGCCCGCTAGACCTTGAAAACCGCCTAATCGACGATATGTCGTGAGCACAACAGCTTCTGCGCATATTCCTACTGTTGAACACGATAGAAACGTGCGTTCGTTCGTGTGACGCCATTTTGCATTGCCCGCCCCGATATTCTTGCTCTCGCTGTACTGACGCCGCCCATACATGAATTGACACTGGCCTGATCTGCCGTGTTTTCCTCGGGAAAGATTCCATGCACTGACATTTGGCGTATGTTGTACGTACCAATCACGACCCCTCCTCCCCCTGTGTTCCCCTCCTTCCAGAGGGCAAGAACGGATGAAAATCTAGGGCAGTGGATCGTTACTCTGAAATCGTGCCCCCCTCATATGAATCGCCTATCAACGCCTGACTTTGTACGGTGAACACTCACAAGTGGCAAGCAAAGGCACGAGTTGAACCGTTTCTTTCTTCCCGTTCTACATTCGTCCGCCCCGTACACTCGTGTATGATGAACTAGCCGTGTCGAATCGGAGGAAGAGCAAACAGATTCAGAAGACGACGAGTATTTGGACGACATCGACCTGCAGCCCACAACAGTACCCAAAAAAATCGTGCGGCGTGAATCTGTGTCAGCGGAACAAGTTGGAGCAAACACGGTAAGTGTTCGTTTTACGTCAACATCCAACTACACGGTCTGTAGTATTATTATTTTGTGAACGTTACGCTGTCTAAGCAGTGTGCGCAAATATTTCTACTAACCACTTTTTTTGTGAAACTGCTATTTGCCGCTGTTCGGTTGTTCTGGTGCACCTTTAGAAGCAGCCGGAGCTGAAGATCGTGCCCAAGAGCGACGAGGAGTCCACGAGGATTAATGAAATTCTTCGCGAAAACTTGTAAGTTACGTCAGGTGGTTTAAAGCTTGTTAGTAAAATGCCGCGCAACACCAAGTGTAACTCATCACCTCCAACCAACCTTTTCGCGTATACATCGTTTCAACAGACTGTTCAAGCACCTAGATTCGCAGCAGACGGACCAGGTGAAAGACGCCATGTTCCTAGTCCAGCACGAGCCCGACGACGTGGTCATTCGTGAAGGTACGCTATGTCACGATGACATATAGTCTATGGGTTGAAAATTGCCAAACCCGTTGATATGTAGTACTACTGAAGTATGGTAGAGTCGGGTGGGACAGGAATCATGGTGAGAATTCATCTAAATAGTTTTTCTCTAGGGGTTATGCGGGTCAAGTTTCCTCGTGGGTGCGCAGCTCACGGCCGTTCACACACGACCCACACGCATTTTCTTGTGATGGCCTGGTTGCTGTGGGCTCTGGTTTCAGCCCGTTGTAATTTCAATGTTCTCCCTGTGTGCCTTTCGCAGGGGATGCCGGTGACAACTTTTACGTGATCGACGAAGGCACCTTCGACGTTTATATAAAAAAGGAGGGCGTGGAAACAAAGGTACAAGTGTAATTAATCTATGCATATCGGGTAGTATTTGGACGAAGTACTCGATGTTTTGCAGTTCTGATCTCTTACAGTCAACGGATATAAGTCATGTCTCATGTAGGAGTTTGTTGTTATTTCTGACCCACGACACGTTTACAGCTAAAATCTCTGGGGCCTGGAGAGTCTTTCGGTGAATTGGCGCTGATGTACAGCACGCCCCGCTCAGCCACGTGCAAGGCCGTGACTAAAGCGCGCCTATGGGCGTTGGACCGCATTTCGTTCAAGGTGGGCACTAAGAAGAATGGACGATATTGGTAGTGAAATGTTCTAGGCTCAGCTACGAACTTTGACTTTGGCATAGGGCAAAAAAAATCAAAGCTACCAGATTGTTGTTCAGTACCGACGCTCAAGTCTCTGATAGCTGTAGAAGCCAGTGAAGCTTAACTGTAGCTCAATTGTTGGTTGCATGCTCTTGCGAACCCCGCCAGATAATTCTGCAAGCAACGACAACGGCTCGGCGGAAGCAGCATAAGTCGTTCCTCGAAAGCGTTCCTACGTTGGAGCAGTTGACGGAATACGAGATACTGACTATCGCAGATGCTCTGGTGGAAGACTCGTACGAGGATGGAGACGTGATCTGTACCCAAGGGGAGGTCGGAGATGCATTTTACATCATCAAGAAAGTGAGGCGTGTACCACGTTGTCATCGTTTCCCACGCAGTTAGCGTGAGACATACTGCCGTAGTACCTTGTTTGGTGTACTATACTGAGGGTGATGAATTACTGCCAACATGATCAAATAAAATAAGTGATTTGGAAGAAAATGTCGACCACGCCCTTAAGAAGTCATCTACTACTTCCCCAGCGGGTGGACAGCAGCAGTAGCGAGGCCTGAGGGAACTGTTAACTGTAGCCCTGATTCGATTGCATTTTCATCCCTCGCTGACTGGGCTAAAGTGGCCCCCCGCATGCGTCGACGTGGCAGGGATCCGCCAGCGTGATCCAGACCGATGCATTGGGTGAATCGCAGGAAATCGCCCGTCTGGACATGGGACACTACTTTGGCGAGGTATGTGAAAAACGCATTTCTCTTGATGTCGACAACAAATCTCGGTGCCGAGACGTGCGGACCGCCTTGCGATGAGGGCCTTTGGTCATGCGCTTCTTTGCGTCGCTAGGTTTGTTATTACCTCAGGTAAATGAAGTATTTGGCGGTAACTTGCAGCTGATGTGGAGGAGAGCCAGGGGGCTTCAGTATATGGTGCGCCAACCACAGAGGGGGCTTGCGCCCACACCGATTAGTCGCAAGTCGAATCACCAGTGAAAAATAACGCCGATGTGGATTCAGAGCTTTCGAGTGGGCATGATGCGCGCGATCAGAAATGCGCAAAAATGTTGGGAATGTTGGGGTAGCAGAACCAGTGGGTCCGGGATGGAGCAAGCAACGAACTGTGAATGACTGGCAATGCATCACTTCGTGGGCTTGCTCGAGTGACAGCCTGACCAATCCCTCCCCTATGTGGTACGCAGGTGGCTCTGATATTTGCTCAGCCTAGAGGGGCAACAGTGAAGGCGGTTGGCCCCTTACAGCTTCTGTCACTGGATCGCCGCACTTTCAAGCGGGTCATGGGCCCGATGGAAACGATTCTAAAACGGAACATGAAGGCATACAAGCGAATCGCGGCGAGCAACATTTGAATGTGAAGCAGTGGGCGAAACTTCACCATTAGCCAGCGATACTCGTCGATCAACGCCGGGCTATGAGAAGAAGCGGACGAGAACAATACTTGAGCGTGCCCGCACCGGCCGAAAAATACGGAGGCTTGCTGCCATGGCGAGCGAATTAACAGAAGTGGGATGCAAATCAGCCCAGTACCGTACCAGTATGCGACAACTGTGAATAAAACTTCCTCTTGTAATCCACCTCGGTGGTATTTTGATGCCGACAAAACCAAAGGTATAATGTGAAGTAGTCAACGCACGGCACGTATGCGCAAAACCTAAGCAAGGCACATCACGCGGGTGGTGGACTGAACAACACCTGCATATACGCGGGAGCTGCCAAAAAAAATCATCTCCTATCGTCGCCGTCGCTCTCGACGTCATCTGAAACGCTGGAATTTCCCTCGTCACTACTATTGCAAGTTGATTGAACGCTCACCGCCCCCGAACCGCTGACAGACACTTGTAGCTTATGCCCTCCCGAAACCGCGGTGGTGTGGGCTGTGCGACCCGCTACCCCAGATGCTGGTTTTCTGATGGCCTGTCCCCGCGCAGCCTTACGGTTCTTGCCCGACTGCAGCGCCCCCTTGCGCATTCTCTTCGATAATGCCTTTACGTATTTCCTGCTGACTCCGCGTTTGTAGTCTGCATGTTCGCATGCTGGTGCTGCGTCCAGAGCCGAAGAATCACGACAAGGCGCGCCGGGACCAGCGGGTGTCCTGGGTGTCCTGGTGTCCAACACGTCTCCTCGGGCCTGCACTCCGAACCGCCTATCCCCCCGTATCGGAGTTGCTTGAAACAAATCGTCACTGACACCCCGCTCGGGTGTTTGCTTGGCCGGTGCTAGAGATCTGTAAACAGCTGCCGCCGGCGTGTTGCGTGACATGTCATCTGAAGGGGGCGTGCCAATTCGTTGAGAAATGTAACCCCTTGCGGAAGCATTCCTGGACCGACTTCGAGGTGTTGCAAAATGCTCGAACCACTTCTGTTGGCACTCTTGTGGATTCCTACTGTCAACGTTGCAGGCCACAGCACTCCAAAAGGCGGACGTGGAGGGGGCTATTTCTGCTTGCGCGCGGCGCAGACTGCGCATTTGGACCTTCGTCCACGGTTCCTCCTCGCCATTGACTTCCCGACCAACCGGCTCCAGCCCGCATGCGCTGTCCACGTCGGCGTGATTTCCTGCACTGGGTTGGCCTAAAGGGAAACGGGCAGCTCCTACGACACCCACATCAGGAGTCTTGGTCAAACGCTGACTGCGCCACCAGTCCAAAACAGGCGCTGCTCCCCGTTGGGTGTTCGAGTCCCTTCCTGCTACATCATGTCTCTCGTGTGAACTAGCTACAGTTCTCGCTCTGTTAGAGGCGTCGCTCATGACACGCGCCCGCCGAGAACGAGCGGGTAGCGAATCCCCACACTCCGTACGTGTCGAGGGCACTCCGCCGTCAGCCATGGTACATTCCGAGGAAGCGCGCGGCTTATCCTCCGTATTCGCTCGGGGATGTTGCCATCCCGATATGTTCTTTTCCGAGGAGACGGGCGGCTTGATCTCCGTACTTGTTCGGGGGTGCTGCCATCCCGATATTGTATATTCCGAGGAGACGGTCGGCTTGTTCCCCGTACTCGTTCGGGGATGCTGCCATCCCGATGCGCGTGATTCCGTCGCCTTCTCTCCCAGGCTAGATTCCGATCGCCAAAAGTCCAACACGGGAATTGATATCCGCCCACTTCGTGTAGTCGTTCCACACGCCGATGGGGGTTCCATCTCAGGCTCGTTTGTCCACAGTGTTGATCCCTGCAAGTGAGCGTGCACGCGTGCTCAGTTGCGCCGACAATTTCCAACGGCCACTTACAGCACGATGATGGACTTGGAGACCGCGGCAAGATCAAAACAGATAGTTTCAACTAGAGACTCTCCCGTCGTAGGACCAAAGTTATGCCAATGCCTCCGCAACGCAAACACTCCAAGGCCCGTGTTGGGCAGGAGGTGGGCATGTGCGCAATTGGGAAAGGGACAATTTAGCAATTTAGGGGGCGCCGCTGATGCACAAACAAAAGGGTTTGGGCGGTGCCCCAGGTTCCCGTTCGGTGCACATACGCCCGTTCCACCGCCTGTGCCTAGCTACTGCTGTCGTGTAGCTGCTGTATCATACAACATAGATTAGATAGAAGCAATTGACCACAGCGGTGATCCCTCTTCTCCTCCTCACTACACCTTGAATGCGCCGCATACCGTCCATTTTCTGTGCTGCAGGTAAGATTTTCTGATCACCCTCGTGTCCTCGTGTGGCATGTTGGAGTAAAACCCATCTTCAGTTCAAACCTAGTAATTATTATTATTATACCTGGCGTGTAGACTATGAACGAATCACTCTCTGACAATCCATGGATTGTAAATAGGCGCTTCCTGAACGTATGAACACCAGTCTTGATGTCGATGTTTGGGAAACATACGCCAATCGACAACAGCCTCTCTCCACCTTGCAGAGACATGAATGTTTGCACGATATGCATGTCATGCCTGGAATCTGTTCGCTTGTCGGAATCAAGCATGACATCGCCGTCCCCGATTCAACTGGTATGATGTATGGCATACTGCTGTACCATGTAGACAATGTGGCCTGTTTTCTATTCTGCTCACACTGTTGTGCCCATCTGGGTATTTATGTTTATTGTCTTCGTACAAGAACACCACAAAACCATCTCTTCCACAGCGGGGTCCTTTGTTATTTCCCGCAACACCTGTTCACCCCATCCAGTCAAGTTGAGCCCTGGGCACGCACGGGGGGGCTACATCATCTCTGCAAGTTCTGAGAGAACCACTTACGCTCTTTCGTGCACTACCATGGGTAGGCCATGAGCACTATGCATTCGTCGCGAACCTATCCCTTTTTGTTACCCACAGATACATGTACATGTACGAAGTAGGTGGATTTGTTAGGTCAACAAAAAATACTCCAACCAAATCAGGTGAACCATCTCATCTCTGTTGCCCCGTCAGGGAATGGGTAAATGGCCAAATCGCGATGTACGACCGCGTTCGTGTTTTCATTTTAGCACAGCTTGAACGACCCCTCGGTTTGTTCGGGTGGATTCCCTCTCCGCCTATCTCCAGCAATCCTCTTATCCCTCCCCATCGCTCCTACTCCGACTCCTCCCGGTTCGGTGTCTTTCGTCTCTCTCGTCGATGTGGTCAACCTCGCTGCTTTTTGGAGACTGTGAGTATCGCTTTCCCGTTCGTGGTTTGCGAAAGCGCTACAGGACCTTGTGCAGCAAGTACTACCTTCGCCGGAGAAGATGGCCTACCCTGGAACTTTGCATGCCCTTGTGGCCAGGGATCGACATATGAGGTGTAACAGTATTGGTGACCTTCTTGTCACCACTGGGAATGGCGTTGGCAGTGCTCTGGATGAAAGGCTCAAATCTCATGAGAGACAATCCCGAGCGCAGAGCAAACACCCAGACCGCTACGAGAGTGAGCACACAGCCACAGATGTCTATCGGGCTATCCCAGTAGGTCTTACGGCCGGACAACGTAGGCCATCTGGTTTCCATTCAAGTCCATCAACTCTCGGAACCAAGGCATGGCGGATGTCACCGTCTGATTGTGGCCGTATGATGGACCATGGCATTTTCGGCGTACCGGATAGCCGTATGAACGCGGATCGAAGAAAAATTATGGCGGTGGGTACTATGCAGGAGTTTTGACAGATGGTCAATGGACCGAAAGTATGGGGTTGACAGAACACTGCTGTCCCGAGTTTCGCGGATCTTGCGATTTGTAGTTGGAGCATTTCCTTGCATCCGCTTTGCGAGATCACGATCTGTTTCATGAGGTTCCAACACTGGTGACCTTACACCGCTTTTTATGGCAGCACAATGTTGCAAGAAAAGCTGCAAACGTTTCCTGCAGCTTTTCTTCCAAACTTCGTCAATGGAACATTTGATGCACGCTCTTTTTGGGACAAAACATTTTGTGCACGGGACTGGCGGAATGCGGAGGCGTGATCGTCTTTTTTTTTGCTCAACGGCGAGAAGAAGGCACACGCCGTTCATATTGCACCACGAAATAACCGGTCAGAGCGTGTGGGAGAGGGTAGTTGCAACCTTTTTCTCCATACTCACGATACCCCAAGGCATCTAACCTGGTACCAGAAAGATGCTGGGTAGAGCTAGCTCCCTCGGGGTGGCATTGCTGTTGTTGTTGCCTTCTCGTTCGAAAAGTTATCGCTGGAAAACCAAACCATGCGCACACAATCCCTGCGAACTTGAACCAACCGCTCTCTGACATGGGTACTTCAGGATCGATCAAAACAATTTTCCCGATGAGCACGATACCCCACAGCACCAAATCTTGGGCATGAAGGATGGAGCAGAGAGATACCTCCCACCGAGCGGCCTTGCTACTGCTGTTGCTTCCTTCTTCGGAACGTTATCGGTGGATAACCAGACCCGTGGCGGTCAAAAACATCGAGCTTGAACTATTTAACCGCTCGCGGCCGTTGACGGTTGTGCACAGGTCAAACTTTTTTTCCTGGCGCATTCAGCACCTCACGGCCCCAAACCTTGGCATTTCCCAACAGCCCATGGCATCGCCTCCTTCCAGATACCATTCATGAGGCAACTCGTTAAGAATCCATTGAGATATCGGTGATCACAGCCTCCCCACAATCGATGCTGGAGAGGGTCTACGTGTGCGGTACGGGTAGCAGCTTGACGTGAACTGGCATAATTTCCGCCATGCAGCTTTTCTCATCCCTTTCCGACTCGAGAAAAGCCGCAAAACTTTTCTGCCAGGTTGCAGCTTTTCGCTTTGGAAAAAAAGTTGCACAACTGTTCGTGCAACTCTTACTGAGCGTACGTGCGCAAAGCTGCAAGAAAAGTTGCAGAAATGCAGCTTTTTTTGCAGCATTGTGCTGCCATAAAAGCGGTGTTGGAGATCGTTTTCAACTATTATATGATACGTTGCTTGCTCTACCGTCCTAACATCTGGCAACATTTTATTGGAAGGCAGAGTTGCCTTGTGCACCACATCACAAAACGAGATAGGTCCCAACGTCCTAATCGATTAAGTATGGGGGAGCGTGATGATCGAACGGTCTTTTCTATCCATCGGTGAGGAGCCATTGCTGGTTGTCCACCGTACGTGTACAGCGTGGTAGGCAGCATGTCCTACTGTTTGTACATACAGTTCTATTGTATTGACATGAGTATTTCGCATGTCTTCAACACAAGCTGCTACACAAATCGAAAATCCTTCCGTCAGCGCGTCCCTCTGCCGCTCAGCTCGCCGCCGCTATACATGTTTCTATTAGCATGAATACTTCGTATTTCTTCAACAAAAGCTGCAACACGAATCGGAATACTTCCGTGAGCGAGTCCTTCTGCAGCTAAACTCGCAGAAAATGCTGCAGATGCGTGACGTGGGGTGCATGAACGGGAGGGGAGAATGCTACACAAGAAACAAGGCACGAGCAAGAGAAGACGAGCTGCGCACGGCCAACACGTGAGATCGGTGTCCGTAGCGTTCTCTATCAAAAGAGCCGCACGCCGCGTCTCCTTGTTTAACCATTGATTGAGAACCAGTAGACATCAACAGGCTTGAGTATTTATCTCACGAAGGGCTTCTTTGCGGTTGATGTTGGCGTTCGCAACCGATTGCAGAATCGAAATTTATGGGTGTATAGTACTGTACGATCTCTTCGCGATGTTCGCATAGCGTTTTATGTAGCCGTTGGAGTTCAAATACACCCCCACCGTAGAAACAGAATGTCTAGAGGAGTTCAAGGAGAAGATGTCCGTTGCTTGTGCCGAAGGAGCAGAACATTATCTAAGGAAAGAAACCAAGGATAAGGAGAGTCTAAAGTGTACGGAATGTTGAAAGAAGGAATAGGGTTCAAGGGGTACCTGCATGGACCAATGGATGCAGGGACAAAGCTGAAGGTCAAATTCAGGACCGGGGACATTGGCCTTCGAAAACGTAGACGGAGATTTCGGAAGGTAGACGATAAAGACGAAAAGTTCAAATGTGATTGCGACGCCGAGTGCGAAGACCGGGTTCATGTAGTTGCGGAGTGTTCGTTGTACCAGAAGCAGAGGGAAATGTACATGACTGAGCTGGGAAAAATAGAAGGAAGGTAAAGGGAGATATTTGGGGCATGGAATAGAGAGGGGAAGACGATAGCTGTACTGGGGAGTAGGAAGTGGTTTGAAAAGGCGGGAAGTGATATCGTTAGGATAGACAGACTAGGGAAGACATTTTTGAGCCACCTGAGGCAAAGTAGAAAGGAACGAGTGGCCATCGGTGATCGGTCCTGTGGGATTTAAGCTCCGTCGTCTCGAGAACGTTGGTCAATGGCCAATGGTCTAACCGCTACGGCATGCAAAACATATGAGTACCCCCCCCCAGCCCCCGAAAGCACCGGAACCCCCCCCCGAGACTTTCGCCATACACTGGTGGTGAGGAGTACTATCCTAAGGTGCGTAACTCTGTCAGCACCGTAGTAAAGCTTTCCATCGAACAAAGCCCCAAACAACAGCGGGACTTGCCTCATTAAAATGTTCGTCGCGCAGGTTGTGCGGGAGAGCGTTTTCCTTGCGCAAGAGGCATCTGAGAAAAAGTGCGCACCAACTTATTGAACACACTGCGCGAGTTGATGGCTCAGAAGCAGGCACCAACAAATCACGAGCTACGACGTCGCCGAAAGGGGTTGAGTGGCTGAAACCCTTTGCGACGGGACAGGCGGAACATCTCGGCATACCTGTGATGCCGCGCAACCCCTTTCGAGAAGAAATGGCCCCAAGGTGAGCAGATACGATCACAGCCTTACCTACTCGTTTCCGTCCCTATCGGTTCACTCACATCGCTGACACGGAGCCCTCTAATGCCCCTACGCAACGTAACGTTTGAGTAGAGGTCGCGAGAAGGAGGCGCGGTTTTCCAAGGCAACTTCTTCGTCGGGAGTTGTGTCTGATAGCAGAGGAATCTCGGCGAGAAATAAGGTCGGGGATTTGGTCGGAGCAAGGGTCGTGGCGAAGAAGAACTGTCGGTTAAGGTATGCCACTCGATGGCATGAGATCGCGATGCTGCATCGCCTGTTAGAGACAGGATGCAACAGGAGGCCAGTCAGGGGAACCTTTGACCTGATCATTCGAGCTTTGAGAGGTGGGCCTCGGTTCATATTACCTATCAGAGCGTTCGTTCACAGCAGCCGCTTGAGACACACTTGGCATTCTGCTGGCATAAACGGCTCTGATTTGTCTTCATTGCTGTTTTATCGCGTGGCCACACAAAATACCAAGGGAACAACACTCCGCTGACGGATATCTGCTGTGTGCCTCGTCTCTTGCGTTGTCTGAACCAGAAACAGCCTGCGAAAACCCGTCGCCGGGGTGTTTGTCTCGGCGTCAATTTGTGTCTGCGTTGTCGAGCACGTTGGACCCGTGCGATACTCCTACGCTTCATCGCATCTACAGCAGTTTTGATCCGGATGGGACTGACAAGATACGATCTGAGGACTTTTTGGCCTGCGTGCTGGTGACATACAAACCAGAGACCGAAGCATTCCTGGAAGGGCTTCAGCAAACATTTATCGGAAATTTGGGGTGAGGCAAAGGGGCCGTTTTTTATCTCGTGAGCCAAAGCGCCCCACCCTCTCGTGTGTGTGACAACGCCAATTCGTCCGAATTTGCAACAGTCCTGTTTATGTTTGCAGCGTACAGAGTCATGTATGGCAGACATATTTCGAGTGCCGGAATACCCGACCAGACGAGCCGGCCGAGCCGCATGTGCCATCAGGCAGGTGGTTGAAGGTCTTGGGGATGCTGTGGACATGCAGGTCGCGTGTACTCTCAGGTCGATTTTGTGCACTGCCTTGGAATATTTTCCGTTCACCGTCCAATAGGATCACCTTACATGTATCCATTTATTCGTTTACTTGTACACGTACTGCGAAACAAACGGTGATGGCTTTTTTGTATCGCGAATGCACTGTCCTTTCGAGACAGGGCTATCAGCAGTGAGCTGCACGCAGAGCTAACGAAGGGAAATAGACAGGTCTGCTGGCGGTTTCTACGGCGACTGTTCAGGTTATTCCAAGCCAGATCATCCATGAATATCCCAAGGATCGAGCGCCTGTTCCAACTTTGTGCAACGACCGACGAAGAGTTCTTGCAGGTTTGGGAACAAACACATGGGTGCCCGGTACAGACAGATGGGGGTGTTTTGGGGTTATGGGGAGGGTAAGGACAACTCTGTTCTTTTGCATCGCTTGAGCTCGTGTGCTCAGGACGTTCGCAAATACAGTCGGATGTACGTGGGGAACGCATCATTAGCCTGTACTTCTATCTGGTTAACATACTTATGACGGATTCCGTCCGACTCTTTATTAACTTGCAGATGTCGAAGATTTTCAACGAGTTCTTGCAGAAATTCACTCCAGCAGCTTGCGAGCGTGAGGTGAGAAGTTTGCTGCTTTTGTGATTACGGACACGCGCTACGATTCTTGTTGCTAAATGTTGTTAACAGCACCTTATTTTCTTCAGCATCTATCCGTTTCCACTAGGGACCTTCATGCCGATTGCATCACATAGCTATTTGACGCAATATTTACGCGGAACGCGACTTGAAATAACCTACCCAGGTAATCGGTGAACACGAGTTCGACCTCATGTTCTGTACGGCGTTCGAGCTCTTGGATTTGTTCAACACACATATGACCACGGTTCAGGTATGGCCACGCAGAGCAACGCAAGAATGTGGTGAGGGAGTCCTATTGGGTCATTCACCCTTACCGAGCTTCAAAACGCAACCTACGCAAACATGGTATTCAGCATCAGCTTTAACGTGTCTTGGACAAAAACGAGGCGTGTAGTTCGTTCTCACTTTTCAGCCTGACAAGTGTCACAAGGTAGGTTTCCTGGACTCTTGTACGAACGTACGTGAACATCGCCGCTGGTCACACAGAAGCTCAACTTTGAATGCTGAATGCATGCCCTATTGTGCCTCTCTCGTTCACTGCAGGGCATAGTCAAGCGTACCATGGTTTCGGACTGAACCGAAAATCCCGGCGAGATGGACAGAAACGGGGAGCATGACGCATGACACGGTTTGCTTCGTGGCGGAACGAAAGGATCAAAAAGGATTGCATGTACGCAAAACGCTTGTCTTCACGACACCCAGCAAGGGCAGATACATCTTTCTCTATTTTGGGCTTGCAGGCATTACCGTACAAGACATGTTTGCCAAATAATGTCGGCGGCGTGCCCACGTGTATCGACGTTCGACACGAGACAACGGTCGGGGATCATCCAGTCTACAGTTGACTTCGCTTCCCGTTGTCCAATCCCCACGGCGGAAGGGTAACAAACTCTTCGCTGGCCGTGGGATGAATGGCCACACAAGAGTCGAAGTCAGCCTTGGTCGCTCCTAGCTTCATCGCCACCCCGAAGCCCTGCATCATCTCATCTGCGCCCTCGCCGATGACGTGGAGGCCTATCACCTGACATTGTGTTAAAAAGCGCAATCCCAAAAAAATTTGCACCTTCCCGACGGGACGTCTATCTGATTCTGCGGGACTCACCAAGCACGCAAGCTCGTTTGTTGTTCAACAAGCGTCAAGTGATGCTGTTGTCGCCAGGTGTTTAGGCGCCATATATTCAAAACTAGTCAGTTCCGGATGCGTCCTTTGGGAAGATGCCGAACAACTTGTTTACCTGTTGCTCCTCTCCGAGACAAATCATTTTCATGGCAGATTTTTTCTTTTCGCTTGGGTCGATCTTCCACGGGCCGTACATCAGGTTCACGAACTGTAGCGATAGCGATCGGTACGGCGGAGAGCGAGCGCAGAACGGCCGGGTTGTCGGACTGGAAACTGGAGTGCATTAGAGGGTTCAAACTGGGGGGAAAGTCTAGCAGTGTTCCTTGTGAAGCGCTCGCAAGGTATACCCCAAAGCAGTACAACCGTAGATTTCGTTGGGAACGGTGCCGTGTCAACTATGGATGCAGGTGGAAACATGCCGCCTCCTATTGTGTGCGCAGCTTCGTTCTACACGTCGGACTCGATATCTCCTATCTCTGAGAGGGAGCAAGCTCAAGAGATGCGCGTCGAGCACGGTCTCTGCCGACAAATATCCCTGCATTGGGCCCTCCGTACCGTGCTAGAGTAGATCTTGATCTTGTCCTCTCCGTGCTCCTTGATGGCTTGCTCTTCTGTAAAGCCTATCGTACCGATTGGCGGGTGCGAGAAAACCACCGTCTGCAGTCACAGACAAGGAAACGGCAACGAGAATGAAAAATACACAAACGATGCCACAGGAGGTGGTGCGAAGTGTGAGTGACCTTGGGTAAGTTTGCGATACGCACAGTCATTGCCAACGAAAACGGACCCTTGTAGAGGTAGTGGACATTTTTTGGTCGCTTTCGACTCACCGGGACGTTGTTGTAGTCCGCCTTAGCGCCGTCGACACCACCAAATAGACGGTCAGACAGTCGTCGCCCTGCCGCGATCGCCATAGGCGTCAAGTCCACCTGAGTGACGCACACGAACAACGCATGTCAGCTCTGCCGTTTGCCCAAAATGGATACAGAGCTCCGCCTGCGCTATTTGATTGGCCAGCTTAAGTGGAAAGGTACGACCGTGCAGTGCTCTCTTCAAACGACACAGGAAGACCCAACAGGGGACAAATGGCGTGCTGCACGAACGCGAGAGGAAAAAAACTCACCATCTTGTCGCATGCATCCCCCACAGCATAAACCCCTTCCACGTTCGTGTTCTGGAATTCATCCACCTGTGTAAAACAAGTAGAGGCAACGCCTTGTTGGATCGCACGTTCGCGACCCTGTGCTGCATCGAGAACATTGCGGTGTTTCGGCAGGCTGCTGGTGTGGGGCACCACGCACGATTCAGAGCACCTATATGTCACGGAATCATACGCAAAACATGCCACACGCCACCAGGCCGCTCGGTTCTCTTGCTACCGGCCTGTTCTGTGTTGACTCCAACGGCGTTATTGGTTGGCAGCGCTGAGGGCGAGAAGAACCTCTCACCGTGATGCGCCCTCGGTCGGTCTTCACCCCTGCGCTATCCAACCCGAGCTTGTCCAGGATCGGTTCGCGACCGGCTGCTACCAGGACCTGGTCAAAGCCTCCCAGGCTTTCTCCGTCCTCCAGCGTAAGCGTCAGCGTGCCGTCAGCCTCTTTCGTCACGCTCTGCAGCATCCCAGGGTCGAACAAGGCAGGGCAACAGTAACCCCGAACATGAAAATACCAAGTCAACGAACAACCCGTTACAAACAGCGGCGCGCGGTTAGCACTCACGGACCTAAGTGTAGCAAATTGTGTCTGGAGTGACAGCGAAACCCCGCAACACCTTCGTTTCGTTGCCCCCAAAGCTGCTTCAGTATGTGCTACCAAACAAACACCTCATCTTCGCTTCATGAACAATTGTCCTGAAAAATGATTGCAACTGGTTGTCAGCAAGCACGGGTGTGGCAGAATATTTCACGTGTGGCTAGGCTGGGGAGCGAACTGAAAAGAACTTGAACATAGTTGGGTACCATAATTCGGACGCGATATTTTCCGTATTTTCCATCCTCTCCCAGGGTGCATCCTTGCCATCGGGGTTGGGTTTTCGTCGCTTGGCAACGACGTTGTACAACAAGCCAATTCACTTCGTGAACTCGGCAACCAGGTTACCGCTTTTTTTCTTTACCTCTGTTTTTTTATTGCGGTAATCATAATGGTTTTCGAGTAGATCATGTTGTGCGGGGTGGAGAACCCTCACTCCGCGCAAGGGGGATGATCGCACCACGTTGTGTTGAAATGGTCACGCACCCTCGAGGCAGTTACACAGTGCTTACAACTGTCTCAGGAAGTGAAAGCACCAGAAAACA
Organism: Ectocarpus sp. CCAP 1310/34; assembly: GCA_902602495.3. Classification (NCBI taxonomy): domain Eukaryota; class Phaeophyceae; order Ectocarpales; family Ectocarpaceae; genus Ectocarpus; species Ectocarpus sp. CCAP 1310/34. Next base: position 166,740 of record CACKRE030000537.1, on the reverse strand, counting down.
AAACTAAGTCATACGCAGCTGTCATTCGTATGCAAGGAAGTAAGCACAAGATGCTGAACACCCTTAGCAGGATGCAGCGCACCGTTCATGCGACTCGCCGAATATCTCACGGCGCTTCGCGCTTGGTGATGTGAGAGCCTGGTCCGGTGAGAACCCGGCGTGCTCCGTCCCGGCTTTGTAGGGATGCGAGGTCAATGGNCCGGCATCGGGGTTGGGTTTTCGTCGCTTGGCAACGACGTTGTAAAACAAGAAACAAGCCAATTCACTTCGTGAGCTCGGCAACCAGGTTACCGCTTTTGTTTCACCTCTGTTTTTTTTTGCGGTAACCATTATAACGGTGGTCGAGTGGATCATGTTGTGCGGGGTGGAGAAGCCTCACTCCGTGCAAGGGGGATGACCGCACCACGTTCTGTCAAATGGTCAAGCACCCTCGACGCAGTTACACAGTGCCTTTAACTGTCTCTGGAAGTGAAAGCACCAGACAAGTACTCAAGTCATACGCAGCTGTCATCCGTACGCAAGGAAGTAAGCACAAGATGCCGAACACCCTTAGCAGGATGCAGCGCACCCTTCATGCGACTCGCCGAATATCTCACGGCGCTTCGCGCTTGGTGATGTGAGAGCCTGGTCCGGTGAGAACCCGGCGTGCTCCGTCCCGGCTTTGTAGGGATGCGAGGTCAATGGTCTAACGACTACGGCATGCACGACTATGAGTACAGCCCCCTCCCAGGCTGCGCAGTATAGGAAGACAAAGAGCTGAATCTACCTAACGCCAGCCAACATCACGCCAGACACACCGTGCGAAACAAACCCAAACTTCGCTATTTACCTTTGTCGTGGCGTGAGGTCTGACCGTCAATCCCGATTTGCCCATTTCTGACATAAGAGTGTCTACCATCAGAGAGTCAAACGTGCGGAGGGGCCTGTCACGTCGAACCAGAAGCGTGGTGTCCGTCCCCAATGAATGGAATACCCCGGCAAGCTCCACAGCGATGTACCCCGCGCCAATCACTGCTACCTTCTTCGGTTGCTCCTGCAAGATGTGGTACACAGGCAGAGGCGCAACTAAGAGGGTACGATGCGCTACTCGAAACGCGGCACAGCAGCAAAATACCAAACGATCTTGTCATCTGTGCCTGTCGCAGCGCACGAGGAAAATCGAACGAGTGTCCACGGTTGATCAGATCAGTTCACGACAAACGACAAGAGTGTAGAACATGTGCCTATACTCAACGGCAAAAGAGAGGACAGTTCCTGGTTCAACAGCATGTAACACCACACTGCTGCTGGTGCCAAAGGCGGCGAAGAACCGAACAACGGCGGTAAGAGTGACCTCTTCCATAGTTCAAGGAATTGACTATCCTACCAAGAGACTGTGCAGTCATGTCGTACCTCTAGCTGAAAGAAGCCGTTGCTGTCGATGCAGTGTTCCGCTCCTTCAATAGAAGGCATCGTGGGTCTTCCGCCGACAGCAACAAGAATGTGGTCGGCGGTGTATTCCACTCCTTCCACTTGCACCGTTTTTGGCCCAACGAAGGATCCATACTGCACAGAAACAGGTATCAACGTGTATATCCATCAACCAACCGCCAGACCGCAAAATTGTACGAGATAGATACGGGAGTCGGAGATGGTGGCGAATCGGCTACAAAAGGTGCTCTCGCAGCTCGTCCCCGTCCCGCATATGCATGTATCAACCTGTTCTTTCAGCAACCTTTTGATAAGGTGATAATGCCGGGGTAATTGTAGCTGTAAGTGCACCAACCACGCCTACAGCCGTACAGCGGAGACAATAACGCCAACACTCTAGATATGTGTGGGCAGTCTACCGACCGGACACTCACACCCTCGATGATCTTCACCCCAGAGCTCCCCAGGTTGCGCTCGTATATGCCGTTGAGGCGGGTGATGTACGTGTCACGGGCTTCCTTGAGGGTGGGCCAGTCGACCTTGCCAGCTGACGTGACCACGCCGAAATTTTTCGCCTCGTTGACCATGTCCATCACATGGGCACTATTCCACATGACCTTTGCGGGAGAGTGAAAGTCACGCAGGTGAGAGGTAGGAGGTGCGTCGAAAGTGTGGTTAACGAGGAATTTGTTGACAGGCGGTCTTCGCCGTAATCGCATCGACAAAATGTCAGCAACGTAATAAAGGCAGGAAGGGTTTCATGCAAAAATGACCGGCTTCTCGTCCTTAGCTCGATTCGATTACAACGGAGAATGCATGGGCCTCTGAGCAACAGAACGGTTTGATAATGAATACGTTACAGCGGTTCTCTTCTGCGCAGCAGTAGCGGAGCTACGTTCGGTCGAGGGTTGCGCACAAGAACCCCTCCACACAGGCTGCAGCGTGCCAGCGTCTAGACTAGACCGCTGCTGTAATCCGTATTGTGAGACCGCACTACCACGATGGTTTGAACCAGCGACGGTGAACTTCGAACACTTAGAGGATACATTTGAAACACAAAAGGTGACCCGTTGCATAAGAGTCGAGACATTGTTCGAGACATGGTTCCCTCCCTGCACCGGTGTGTCGGATGTTGGGAGGAAGCAAACGTTTCGATCAATTGACCCGTCAAATCTCTTCCTCACCTTCTTCGGGACGCAGCCAACGTTCACGCAGGTTCCACCCAAAGCACTTGCCTCGATGACAGCCACCTGAGGCAAAACAATCAAGCTGTCATCAGAGATGAAAGGTGTACACTAGTAGGTAGAGACGAAAGGTGTTTACTACATGTATTAGCAGTACACATGCCACTAGTCTACATTACATACCAATAGACGAGCAAATAGCGGCGGCCGGTGTCCTTCGGTGTATTGATCCCGTGTGTTCCTGTGCGTTCATGTTTTAAAAAAAGTTTACTGCTGTTGTAGATCACATCCAGCTGGCAACCCACCTTGGCGTCATAAGTCGCAGCTCGGCGGGCACTAGATACCCCCCCAGACCCGCCCCCTATCACTAAAAAGTCAAAGTGCTCCGCGGAGGCCATGCAAGGAGTCGCCCACGTCGCTCCCGCACGGCTTAGCAGCCTCCGAGGAGTTACAGCTGTTGTGGATGTCCGTCGCAGAGCCGCGCCCGCTGCGAAGTGACTCATAGTGAAGGATGAAGCCCCGCAGGCAAGCGATGCAAGCGTGAGGCCTCTCAGGCCACGGAGAGATAACATGGCAGAAGTGCGAAGTGGGAGGAGGGCAGATGTGCACAACAGGCTGCCGGTTCAGCGGTTCAGCGCGCGTTTGAGAAGAGGGAGTTCGATTTTGTCGAGAAAACGTTCGTGTGCTCGAAAAAATGTTGCGGTTGACACCTCGGAATCGGTTTCGTTTCCCCCGACGACTCACAGAGCCACCTTGCTTGCTCTGATCTCTTGATCGCATCTTGTTTGATCACAGCAAGTGTGAACTACTACCCGTAAGAGATAATGACCCAGTCGAAGGGATGCAATGTAGTCCTTACAGTGAGTGGGAAAAGTATCTGACACTACCCGCGAAGGCGCTAATCATCGACCCCATCAAGTTAGTATCTAGGCATGGACACTACAAAAAATATCTCAGGCAGGAACCGCAGGAGGGGGTCCAACCCCCCCCTCCTGTGTGACCCCGGTTGGGTCGTCTAACTAGTAGAAGTGGAGGATAGGGGCCAGAGGGGCAGACGACAGAGTCCAATGATGGAAGAAAAAAAAAAAAACAGCAGCAGATCGTGTGGTGCTTGGCGCACACAACCCGCCGCACCACACCCTACGTACGGACTACGGATTTCCTCTCAAAATTAGGTGTTCTAGGTTGTCCCTTTTTCAGGATGACCCCCCGATGCGTCTACGATGCTTAACGAGCACCACGGCAGCCGTTGGCCTGATACAACGATATACTTTTTATGCGGTACCACTCTATCTACCCTGCTGCTGTAAACCCACCGGAATCACCACGCACGTCAAAATTGTAAGATTGGTCAGACACGACAGATATCTACATACATACAGATGAAGGTTAGATCCCGTAATATTACTCTACACGATGTAGACTTGGAATAGCGAGGTCGGAATGGTTTTCTAATGTATAGACAACACAAATACCAAAAGTAGGTGTGGACATACTCTGAACTATTAATTACTACGGCTGCTGCTGCTGCTGTAGTCTACGTAGTCTAACAACTACCGATCGCTCTCTTTTGTGCTGACAGAGTAAAATATAAGGTGAACAATCAAAAGGCGTCCACTCTGCGGCTTGCTTGTAGAGTAAGTTGCGAATCACCACGCAGCAGTCCAGCTACATATAATATGCATACGATGGTCCATAACTACATAGATTCCGGCGTTGTTGTCGCAGAGGTAACTATTAAAAATGATGAGTGCCCGCGTAGGTCTCAGGTGGACCCGATTCGGAGGGTATCCATCGATTGACTTTTATCTTCGCATACATATGGTGTCATCTGCAGGACACGGCATGGGTGGGTTCGAATGAACCTCTAGGAGGAGCCGATCCTTTAAGGAATCTGTGGTACCTCTGTCGAATTCTTACCCGTCCTGCCTCCGATGGATTCCCAGTTGTGATGGCAAAACTCTGTGGGTCGTTGCTGTTGTCGTTGTCTTCCCATTGTTGATAAAAACCATTCCAGTCTCTGCTCAGTACATTCTAATGTCCGTACTGGTCCATCCAACTGACGAGGACGCCTTCCGCGGTCACAAGCCGACTGCCCCCAAAGGGGGGTACACCTTTCTAAAAAGAAAACTTTTCCAAGAAGAAAAAATCAAATTGAAATAAAATGAGAAATGGCCTAGGGACCCCAGAAAAAATCCTCCAACGCGCGATTTGATTTCTACCCCAACCAACGAAAAAACTAAGAAAAACCAGCCGGAATACAGACGATCGACCCCGCCCGGTGAAAAGGGATGAAAGGACGAAAGATGAAGAAGGAAAGAATAGAAAGAAAGAAAGACAACGGGCACAAAAAGGAAGGTAGACAGGTCCCAGCGAACGCTCCAGTCTACCGGGACAACTACTAACGCGACACCGATCAGATGACTGACTTACGACGACAACAACATCACTTCGGGGCACTGCGAGGGGGGGGGGGGGGGGGG
>CACKRE030000537.1:101555-143675 GCA_902602495.3 Ectocarpus sp. CCAP 1310/34 | reverse complement strand
ATGGCTACCTAATGAAGGACCTAGGCTCCCAACAGTACCTACGTCTCCCCCGGCCGAAGCCCCTCGTGCCGCCAAGACAGGTGGGAGGGGACGTGGAAAGGCCGCCCCCGCGGCCTCTCGGGTGCTACGGGTAGAAGTCCTGACGACCGCGCGCGCGATAGAACCTTGGGGGGAGGCTACTAATGACGGCGCAACCGCGCCGGGCTGGGGCGGATCGACGTCCATGCTGTCAGCCACACTATTTGTATCCCTCAGAACAGCCGCATCGGGTGAAGCCGGCCGCGGTGAAGCCCCCGGTAGCGCTGAAGGGGTGCCTGTCGGCCGGGTCCTCTCTGAAGAGCGCGGAGGGTCCGGCATCTGTGGCCCCGGATTGGGTGGCGCCGCCACAAGAGCTCCCTCCCGAGAATTGCCGGGGGTCGATGCTCGTGGTCTCGCGTGATGCCCCGTAGCCGACGCGCAGACGCTCGTGCGCTGGGACGAGTGCCTAGGCCGTGCGGCTGTGACTCGTAAATCTGCTGATGCCATCGTTTGCCTGTCTCTGTTAGCTGCCGGTCTACGATTGGCCAGCGAAACCTCCGCTCGATCCTCACCCCACGACCCTTTTGTAGGATCGACTCCAAGAGGTGTTCTCAGGACTGACACACATTGTGTCCATGGGAAATTGTCCAAGTCAGAAGAAAAAGTGTGCACCCAAGGAGATTCGAACCATTCAGTATCCTGCCGCTGACGCCATATGCGAAGGTGTTGTACCGATTCAGGTAATAAAAGTCAATCGACTGATGATACCCTGCGAATCGGGTCCTCCTTAACAATGCTCGGAAATACTGAAGTTTTTAGCTCGATCGAAGCCTTTTCAGTGTGTGGGGGGATTTTTGGGCCCATCCCTGCTTCCGGGCGTTTCCGAAATTTCCCCTAGCGAGCCGAGATAAAGCAATTGAAACCCAGGCACGAAAGATCTCGTTTTCTCTCAAACTTCGCAACCGGTGTTCTAAGGGGGCCACTGACGACACACTAAATTATTAGAGGGGAGCAAAGTGGGCCCTTCACGTCGCCCCCCACCCCCCCCCAAAAAATATTCGGCTTTACTGCGGAACCCGCCCCATTCGAGATTTACCCACACTCGAACGGGATGTCGTGGAGGAAAACCATGCATGTATCCGCATAGAGAGACTACTACATACAGTAGTGGGCCTCGTATCATGATAGTGCCGGCCGAATAGTGCCTTGTGCCCGGTATAGTGCCGGTCGGTGTTTTCGGCTCGCATACACTGACTGAATGAAATACCAAGCAAGTCGTTCTTCTGTACTTTGAATAGTGCGAGTTTCCGGAATAATAATATGACGGTAATGTCTCTGAACACGTACGTACCGGCTCTTTACAGGGCCCACTACTACTACTACTACTGCTGCTATTTTTTTCATATATTTTCTTTCCTTGGATTTTTGGATGTAGTTATTGAAGTATCGATATATAATATTTGGTTTCGACCGGGAGCAAAACGCCCGGGTGGCAGAAAGTTGACATTTGGAGAGAGATGCAAAAAACGGGATATTTTTTTTGGAAAATAATGTGTTATTCCGGGGGGGAAATAAATGTGTTCTACACCGCGGGGTCGAACTCATGATGACCTCTGCTTGGATTGTCCCCAAGAGTTACTCCGCCTATTTCCCTTATCGACCTTATGCTTCAGGACACAGGGAGAATATGTACGTCGATTGCGATGGCATATATATGTCATTTGTCTCAAGTATGTATGGACTGCTGTGATCACGTATGTACTGTATGTACATGTAGATTCAAGTATGTTGGAAATTTCGTACAAGGTTCCTGATTGCTTTTTCCGGGATAGCGCTGACGGAAACCCCGATTTGCAACTAATTGGGTTTGCGTAGAATGTGTTGTGGATTTGATCCTGCAAGGTGTAGATTGACATCCATATTAGACGAGGCTACATGCAAAATGCACGACAGACAACAAATGTAATCATGTCACCAGGCGCCCCACCCAGGGGTCTTCTAGTGGTTAACCTCACAAACCTACGGAGTTGTGGGTTTGATTATCTGGAGGGCTTTCTTTGGCTACAGTTGCAGAGACGATTGCTTCGTGAGTAAATGCAGACTTCCAACTTGACGGTCGACGAGGGAACGGGACGACGGCTGAGCTTTCTCGAGATAAAAACCACACGGCGAGTTCTGCCGCAGGTAGGTGGCGCAAAAATACGTACACCGAGAGGTCCAGACTGGCGCCAGAACACATGGGACGAGCACACCCACACCGTCAGCGGGTGTCCGTTCCGTGGGACATCGGCTTCGGCATCACAACAGATACGAGCTTACTGTTGTTTGTTGCGAGAGCCGCGGCAGATGAGGAGTATCACCATTCAAAATGCTGCTTGAATGTGGACTTGAGAAAGTCAGGTACAATCTACAACACACCGGGTGGGCCCGCTCACCTATTGACGGAGCCGAGGTTGTCACAAGCTACAAAATACTACTTCTAATGGCAAGCTACAAAATACTGGCGCCGACCACAACTAGCAACTGCTGGTTTATACCTTTTGGACAGCTGAAGAAAATAATTCTTCGATTCCACGAAGAAGGAGTTGTTCAACACCGCCTCCCTTCACCACAACTGGAGTTGGAACTCGATATGCACACAACACAAGAAAGCCTTCGGCCTCCCGCGGCAAAAGGCAATAACTGAGAGCTATACCCACAAATGGTGCCTAGTGCTTTGCGGCACCTCTCCTCCAAAAGGGTCCATTCAACAAGAAGACTCAAAATAATCAACCAGGCGACTGCGGTCCGGATCGCTGCTTTCTTTGAACAAATACTGTATCATGACACTGCCGAAAAAACTACCTGTGGTGAACCTAACAAGCTTTGCCTTGAAGCCACCTCATCGCACACACCTTCTCGCCCAAAACCAAGAAAACACATACCGACGGGAACAGTTGTTTCATACTATTGTCACTACTGCAACGCACTCACAACTCCATATCGTAATGCTACTATATACCAGCCCCTTGTAAACACGATATCAACGAACCTCAAAAAAAGATAGCCAACGCGGGCCCCTGTTGTCTCCTTTTCCCCCACTCTTAAAACGGCACTCTTACACCTGGACTAAATCGGATCTATTTAACTTCGATAGTCGAGGCAAACACAGGAATAATACCATATTAAATAGAAGTAAGTGACAATTGTTTACACTTGCAGCTTCACCACAGAAGCGCCGTACAGTCAACTTCCAAGCGAGTGCTTTCCTCGCCCACGAAAGAGGGGGAAAAATCCATTCGCACAAAAAAATTCGGGTGGAGAAATGGCAAGGAGAGCACTTGGAAAAAAATGTTTTAGCATTCATACCACACTAAATACGAACTGCATTCAACGTACTGTCGGGTGCACGCTATGATGGCACCTGCCTCACACCACTCGCGCTAGGGAAGACGGAAATGACAGATACAGAAAACCTTACTACAGGATACAGCTAACACCCGTACACGGTTGTTGAACTACAGCATTCGAGTGCGCCGCAACAATATCATCAGAAATCGAAAACTGTTTCATCACGGGAAATGCACACAATGCAAAAGAAACTGCGGACTTGTCACCATCAACCAGTCACTCAGTCCGCATCCACCAGAGGTGGATATCTCGCGTTTGATCGCTGTTTGATCGTCCCAAAAATGCCGGGGAACGCCATTGTGCTGTCGGGCTCCGACTCGTGCCAGAAGCGGGAGAACTCCACGTACTCGTCTCCTGGAGCATGTGCAGCACAGTTTTACGGTGATATTAGGATTCGAGTACCGAGCACGAAATAACACAGTGCCAGACTCGCTACGCTTTCTTGATTAACGCAATAAATTAGGTCCTCGAAACGAGCCCTTTCTGCACTCAACAGTCTCTACCACGCGCCAGTGGTTTTTGAAGACAAGAGGTTTTGTTTTTCCTGGTCCCACTCCGTATCATTACCGAAATATTTGCCGATGACAGAGTTAAGCCTGTACAGCAGTGCCCCAGTCGAGTCCTGTCTATGCTTAAACGCATCGTCGCATAAGGGTAGGGAGACCAGCACCTCCTCTGATGTTTGGCCACATGGACTGAAAACATCCATGCCACTGGCACACACCACACCCCTTACTTGAAACCAAGTGGAATCTGCTAGATATGAGAGATGATAGGCAATGTAGCGACGTGTTCACGCACAGCGCATCGCGCGGTGTCTGAAAAAACAAAGAGAATACGGACCGAAAGGACGGTAGTCGGCAGTATGCCCTGACACGACGAAACGCCAGCCCCAAGGTGGCTACGAATCTTGTGCTTTCTGTTAATGTATTTTCTGCGTTTCCTGCACCCATGTGCTGTACCCCAGAATTGCCGAAACCAAGCCGCCATTTACCTTTTTTACTTCTTGAAACCGCACCTAGCGTATCGTGCGCCTGGGGTGCACTTGCGACGCATACGACCGGGCCGGTGGACAAGGTACTCTGTGGCCATGCCAGACAGAGAAAGGTGTGCAAAGGCTTCGTACATTCAAATCAGTCAGAATGTCAACCTCACGTTCTTGTACCCTGTGCATTTTGGTGGACCGGTGAAGATTAGCACCCTTGAAGAACCCACGACTCTTCCAAAATCTCTCACCGTAAACATGATTGAAGCCGGTGAGACCTGCTGCCACAAGCATTTCCTCATCCACTGGTAGTGTTCCCGCAGGCATGTGTTTTACAATAGCTTCGTACAGCGAGGTGTCGAGGCGCCTCTGCTCGAGCATGGTTGTCGTGAAGGCGGTAATGTTGATCCCTGCCAAAAATCGAGTACCCGTTGCGTTAGAATGTCACCACGATGTGTCTTGCCCGGACTATACCAATGTCACATGCATAATTCGACGGGTACAATCTGACGATTTTGGTATCGTCCTCTTGATTTTCCATCGTGTGTGGTTCCGTTCCTACATTGGGATGGCGTTGCTATATGTAACATTGCCACAACGAGGGAATGTCAAGGTGCTGTTGTGCCCCGCTCAACGCACCGGTGTGTGTCAACGTTTTCCACAGCCGGCCGATGTTCCTACAGTACCGCAGACGACAGTGGAAACCCCAAGGTGGTCCAACCAGTAAAATACATGCATATCATTTTGACCATCCTTGGCAGTCTCTCTCGCTTATTATAGCGCAAACTATTGGCGATCGATGAATGGGCCTCTCGTTTGCTAGGAGCGCGTGCAGCGATTCAGCGATCAAGACCTCGCCTGAGGACTCAGAGTGACCCGGAACACCAGGCCAGTACCTCTGCATGCTTGGTGTCAACGTTTCCTCACTCGCACGGGATGCCGGTTGACAACACGCACAACAACACACGGCATCCAACGTCATCCATTGGAAACCGCACCTGCGGCAGCGAAGGGGAAGTATCGCTTCGGGTTGATTGAGTCCGCCAGTATGCAGAGCGCCTCCCGATTCCGTGCCTCTGCGAAAAACACGAGCTGGTGCAGACCTGAGATTAAATGCCGAATATGCGTGTCATACATCAGTCAAAAGGCACGTGTGGAAAATCCTTCCGAGGTACCGCGCGTCTGGGCCACGGTTTGTTTGACTCCCTCAAAACTTTGCCTGCACCGGCCGACCTTTCCTCAAAAATATTTCTATGATGCCCCGTGTGTTGACACCTACACGCATTTCGTATTCACGCCAAACATGAGCCGTCTATTAATACAAGCCCGCGTGTCGTGTGTGCGGCAAACTCTCGCTTGAATGGACGGAACTGTACTGCTGTCGCAGCCAGCACGCTACACCGTTCGATTGCACACACGCTATCGACCGGAAAACCGAGCCAGGACGGATGTAAGACATCTCACTTATGCAAACAACACATGACGGTTGGGTCGTCTAGCTACTGTAGTAGGAGTGGAGGAAAGGGGCCAGAGGGGCAGACGACAGAGTCCAATGATGGGACAAAACAAATAAATAGTATCGCCTTCGGTCAGGGTACGCATGCATGGTGGTTTGAGAGACATGGGAAACGCTGGAAAACGCTCGTGCGTTCACAAGTAGAATGAATAATAGTGGACGAACGGAGCACCGACGATGTCAAGAGAGTGACGCCGTCGGGCCCTCCGTGCGTCTCTCTTCTCTAGCTTACAGCAGTGCTGCGTACATTTCATTTGACTGAACTTGATGGATTCAAATTTCAGGTTTCAACACCGTCGGAAGGTGGTCTATTTTACTATAAAAAATGGATGACGTCGTAAACCTAGAAGGTGCGCGAGTTTCAGTTCAGTTCAGTCCCTTTGTGGAGAAAACAAATATTTCGCAATTTGCCGTGGAAAACGACTATTCGAAAGTTACACACTTTGACTGCACCGTCGACGAGGGAAGCGGACGGCTGACTCCTTCTCCCGACAAACAATAAGGCAAGCACCGCAGGAGATTTGGGGCAAAAACAACTTCTTGTGTGACCTTCCTCGCTTGTGTGGGAAGCTGGTTGAAACATCAAATATGACGATTAGTCTAACACCGATACGCACCGGAATGTGTAGATTGGCGTCAGACACAACAGAAGAAATGGGACGAACACGCACACATACATAAGCGACGTCACGCCGCTGGATACCAGCCTGATCTCTTGCCTGCAAACCAGAAGCACGATGAGACTCGTCCGGGAAACAGGAGCTGCACAAAGTTTCCGTCAGTAGCGTGGTTCGACACCTATTGTCGGTCGCAACGTGAATCGGATACACCGCGAGCCGACAGTTTTCTATTGAGCCCCGGCACCACTTGGTTCACCGTTGTGCAGCCGGCAGCCTCTGCGACTCGATTGTTGGCGTAGTTGAAGTTTATATCTCCCACAACCGCGAGGTCTCACCTAGCAAACCCATTCCGCGAAAATCCGTTTCTGGTTTGTCTCCATTTTGGAATCCTAGGGGGGCCCAACCATCCGTGCGACGCGCATCAGGTTGTAGGGAGGTCCATAGTGTCTCGAGGAGAGCAACGTGCGTCGCGTCGTCCGGGTCGTAGTTAGTGTGTTGGAGACTTTCAACCTTCTCATGGATGATGTTGACGATGTTGAGGACCTGACATTGTCGAGGACGGACAGGGACTGAAGTATTGAGATTGAGTTGATGTTAACATCCATTTCTCATGGCGCACCCCTCACCCCCAGAGCACGTGGTGTGGCGTGAAGAGAGAAAAGGGTGCGTGACGAACGCAAGACAAGGCGGCGGTGTGCATAGGTCCGACGTCCGAGGCAAGGGGCTGGATTCTCATTTTATCTCTCTGTTGTTTACACATCCAAGAAAAGAAGCAAGTAATTAATTTCCAGCCCGGGCAAGCAACACAAAACACCGCCAGTGTCGCCTGGTGGTCGAAAGTGGACCGAAAGTTGCTAGCTGGCTGTCATGGCCAGGTAGGTTGTGGGCCATCCCGGTATCACATAACCACCTTATTGGGCGCTTACTCGCCAGCCACCAAGACCGAATCACGTAACCCTTGCGAGTGCCAGTACGAAGAAGTCTGCGCACCAACAGGAACCAGTGACAACCAGGCGGTGGCCGCAGCGGAGACAATCGCACATCCCTGCGTGGTACACAACATTTAGATATAACTACCCCCACCTGCCGACTTTCACAATCTTAAAGGGCGTCGATGCAACTATAGGCAAAGGCTCACCCGACAGCCGATGCGTGAAATGTGCGTCGTCGTTAGGGCGAGAAGCTCACCTGCAGACACCATGTCAACCGAGGCTTGTGCTCATCGCCGATCGCCTTCGCCGCCATGAGTTCGTCACAAGTTGACGTGACATCGAAAGGGGCCTTTCCTAACACGGCTCTCTTCACCCGTTCCATTTCCGTGCTCGAGCTCCTTCCAATCGATTGTGCAATTACCTGCACGAGCTCACTGGAGTGACCATCGCTCCGCAGTATTCTCCCGATCTCTGACTGCGCCGTGAGCTTGCGGAGCAGCCACTTCACGATACGGCGCATCAGCCTCGTGAAAGCACGAACCGCCCTTCTGCTCTTTTTCGCCAACGACATGGTCACACGCTCGCAACACAAACCCGCGATGCCCAGCCCTTGCTACGCTGACACACACCAGATGAGAACAGATGAGAAGGGGATTCAGCTTCGTCTAGCTCTCTCTCTCTCTCTCTCCCAGCTCACTCCCGGTGACGGTCCTCGATGCAATAGTGGAACCCGCCGAGCACACGACTGTTGTGCTGGGCAGCATCAGATCAACAGGTAGCTATATGTCTCCCTCGCCTCGGTTTTGTATACCGCGGAGCCTCTCGAATCCACCATGCGAAGGATCCAAAGATCCTTGTAGGAAAAATAATGCGAAGATCCTGAGCATCGTCGCACGCACGCACCACACCTTGCGTATCATGATGTACCCAGACGCGCGCGATACAGATTTACCGATGCAGAGAGAGCATCAAGCCCGGAAGTCGCAGATACAAAACCTTCGGAGGACAATGCTGAGGAAAGTGAGCGAGTCATACAACTGCTATAGCAGTGCTGCATGTTATAATCGTCGATCTCTTTGTACGCATATTGTGAATGTACATACTGCTGTAGCACGTGTACCATATGAACATACCCAAACTTTCGAGTCGAAGCAATATATATGCAATCAGCAGGTGGACATCACGTCCGGTCGAGACTGCTGTGTGTGAGCTTGAATCTTGTGCGACGACAGCTGGCGACTTCGTATCCTGGATCATCAGCAAGTTTAGTCTACGTGCATACCAACTGCAAACAGCAGAGCGAATCTTGGGAGGAGTCATCAACCACGTTACAACCCACAACAGTCAGATTATACTTTGGGACGACAGTATATCATTCTCTGTGACTGTAGGCAAGCTGTAGGTATTTTTTACCCGCCGTACAATATTTACCCCCTCACCCTCACTTCCACAAGGATGGATATACCAGTGGCAAGTACGTAGATCGGGCGTCACATGAAGAAGTAGTCATCCCTCTGCGCTGCACACGCCTTCAGTTTTGGGGCGAAATGTCCAATCATCCCACTCAAGAGCGAATCCTTTCGACAGCACGGCCTTCACGACCAGGGAACCGTCGTTTAGCAGGCCAGCATCCTTTTCGACGTCCGACAAATGAACAAAGAAACCTATCAGGATTACATTTTTTTTTCGCAACAACACACTGCCTTTGAAACAGAGTCGACCCAAGGACCATGAATGTATGTCACCACCAGCAGCGGTTACCGGGTGGTGTACTCGAGAGGAAAGGCGGCAGCTGCTTTTGACAAGAAGACGCGAAGAAAAACAACAAGAAGAACGCATCAGGGAGGATCGCGAGGTGGCAGCAATTGCCAAGACTCTGCAAGTCGCGAGAGACAGGGAGAATGCTCGACAGAAATTACTGGAGTCTCGGGTCAGAGCGAAGAAGGTTGTTCATAACAAGATGGCTATTGCCGACCGGCAGAACGTTAGAGCAATTATGCGCTACACAGGCTGGAAGCCGTGGGCGAAGATACTCGAAATCGGTCAGCTCCAGAGGATGAAAGCCCACCGTCATTACGCCTACTGTGTTATGCACCGCATGTGGACCCAGTGGATGAATCACACAGCCAATTTGAGGGCGGAAAGGACGAAGTCCAAGAAAGAACAGGTACTAGCGAACATGGAGTTCCTGCCGCGCTCGCTTCGGGCACTGTGCAAAGCATGCGTTGTGAGATCTGTCAGAACGCATCCACGTGTCCCTCTAACGCCTGGTAACATTTGTTCCAGGGTATGCTACATCTGATACGGTTTGAAGCGCCCCCGTGCTCACACTGAGCATCATCGCTGCTGTTCGAAGACCTAAATCTTGCGTCACGTTTGCTACATTAACCTGGCTTTTCCACTTCATACGGCATGAAAACAGGGAGGTTCTGTTCTCAGCTTCATTTGAAACATAATGCCATACGAAACGAATACATCAAAGCAGGATACTTTGATGTTATTTGACACTACAGTAGTTGAACAACCTCCTAGGATAGAGAAGCGACACTTGCTTCTGCTCTCCCAAGTCTCGTTCGTGAAGCACGGAAGACATATGTTGTACGTGCACTCTTTACAAAGCCTTTGCAAGAACTATATACCGAGTGTGCCAAAGAAAATCTATCCAGTATTCTAGAAACACTATCGCTAGCCGCGCTGGCCTGCAGCACCCCGCCTCCGCACGACTGATCCATAGACACTACCACAACCACAATACACCAGCTGCAGAAAACGTTCGTCGCTCTGTCAACGCCCCTCCTACGCGTACGTCTCTTTCCCTCGTTAACAGATCGAAAGACTCGTGAAGAAACTAGAGACCTATTTCCTCACGAAAAATGCCTGGACGTACTGGAGCTACCACAACAACTGCCTGACGAAGCGCAGCTCCAGGGTCCGCATGATAGCACGTCATTCCGCAAGGTCCAAGCACTTTGGCAAGTGGGTCGACGCCTGGACGAGTCGAGCATCTCACCGTGCCATCGTTGAGCAGAATGCAAGCACCATGGGACACCGTGCCAGAAAATTAAGGTTTTTCCGGGAATGGAAAGCTGCTCTGGAAGATGAACGGGAATACAACCTCTTGGCCGAAGAGCGGCGTCAGATCAGGCAACAAGTCGACAAGTGGCTCACGCCGATGGACTCTTTGTGAACTAGGTATCCCAATCGTACCGTTCGAAAGTGAAGGTTATTTGCAGACACCACGGATCACGGTAACTCAGATGAGATTCACTGCGAATGTCATGGCACCTCCTACGTTGCTGAGGGAAAACTTTTCCGGCGAGGTCTTCAACCAGCGACAGGATTGAAATTGGAATGTAATTGCTGCCAGGCTGCTCTTGTGTATGCTCACTCGCGGAACAATGAACATGCTCCCGTGCTGTGTCTTGTCGCCAGCGTCTCACCGACGACAAAAAAATTATCGTCACCGCGTGCTTCCAGACAAGGACACCAACTTGGACAGAACGTCATCGGCACCCACGGAGTCGTTTAAGAAATTGCTGATATCATCCACCGAGTCATTAAACTGCTCCACGGCCTCGATGTGGCTCCTGCTTCCGACGGAACCCTCGGATCCTTCATCCCTCTTGGCGCTGTCATTTCTCGGCATGAGTTTGGTGCTAAGGAACATAGGGACTGTCGGACGTGGGCCAGAGAATTAAGTGCGCAGAGTGAGCGGCAGTTTCAGATACCGCATAGTAACATGAAGACGCGCACGAGGACTATACCGTAAGTGCACGCAAACCGCGTGGTTCGAAAGCGAACTTTGTGCTCCCATGCTACCAGGCAAGCAACCGCAACATCAATTCTCAACTACCTTAACGCAATGCCGTAGGTTTCGTACGTTCGG
Source organism: Ectocarpus sp. CCAP 1310/34 (assembly GCA_902602495.3). Classification (NCBI taxonomy): domain Eukaryota; class Phaeophyceae; order Ectocarpales; family Ectocarpaceae; genus Ectocarpus; species Ectocarpus sp. CCAP 1310/34. Next base: position 132,328 of record CACKRE030000537.1, on the reverse strand, counting down.
CGCCGCGATTTTTTCCGCCAGGAAACATCTCCCCCGGGGACAAAGACGCAGGGTTGAGTTGCATGTTTGGCAACATACCCCCCGAATATTTCAACATTTCATCGCTTTTCCGGCAACTTAGGAGGGACAATTCACGGGACTGGCATATTTCAAAGCATCTCCAAGACTGTGTCGGCCAAACTTCACAAGGGGTTGCAACTCCCCAATGAGTGCATTGAGTTCGGGAACATATTGCAACACAAAAGCAGTCCTGGGCTATTGCCATTCGCTCGAGCGGTTTCAAGAAAATTCCGTGCCTCAGACCACAGTCGCATACCTCTGTTAGTATCCAGGTCTGGACGGCAATGGGGCGAGGTTCTGATGCAGTTTCATATAAGTTCTTGACAAATCTGAAGTACTCACTGTCGCCAGGCTTGGCCGTTGCTCGCAAAGGCTGGTAAGCAAAAAAGTTGAGCACCGGATCGACCTCTTCGGCAAGCTCCACCACCTGATTTGCCGCCACGTCAAAGCTGCTCAAAATCGATGGCCTGCAAGGTAGTGGGATCGCCGACCACAAGGCGAGGAAAGAAAGAGACGGCCACACGTTTGCATGCGATACATGAGTAGAGACGGTTGAGAGAGATATTAAGAAGCGTCAAGATGTGGTGGTAAACCAGCCGTGCGATGCGTGTTTCCTCACAGTTACACGCATACAAGGCAATGTACTCGTGGCGGCACTCAGCAGCGTTGTAACATATGCTTTATGAAAATAAATAGAGTATGCTACCATGGTCTGTGCGTGGAACCACGGGATTTACTGGAGTAAATTATCAACATGGACAACGATAAACAGGATACCCGCGAGGAATCCTACTCCGAACGCTAGATCCCGCGATAGTTTGCTCACACAAAACTTTGTGCATGACTGAGGCGGGACCACTTCACCCCGGATTGGTAAAGCTCATATCAAAGCACAGAATACTTCTTAGATACGCCGGCAGAGAAAACGCCCCATAACTTGCAAAAACTTTTCTTCAACCGGCTTAGAACAGAGCCAAACACGATTCGCATGACCACTCAACAAATCACTGAGATCCGGCGCAACTTCAAAGGGTGCACATTGTGAGTCTTTTCTGTACAAACGGCCTTTTGTTGTGCACAATGCGACTCACATGGGTTCAACGCTTGAGCCTGGTCAACCACATGAAACAGAATCTGGTGTGAGAGAGGCACGCACCACAAGGCCGACATCTCATGCGACGCAAGACACCAACTATCTGCTACCGATGGATTGGAAAATACAACAAGACGGTGAGCTTACCACTTCGGGTCGCCATTTGTAAGCCGCTCGCCCCTAAGCAACTCGCCTTTCAGATGTTCGGAAGTGGTTTTCCGAATTGCAGCGGCCTTTGATCGCACATGTGTGACTGCTGCATTGCAATGCTCCTGGATAGTCCCATCGGCAAGAGGTGGGCAGATGGGGTCACGGCCCTTCGATCACATGAGATGAAACGGGTGAAGGGATCTGGCCAACCTCTGGTTTAGCTCCGACAAGAAGACGGTATTCATTCGAGCAGTACTGTTGAGGCCAATATGAATCGATGAATGCATGCCGCAAGCAGAAGTTGGGAGAAAATTTCAAGGCCCACGAAGGGACGGGAGCATCTTGTCGACTCGGTGTCAGATGGTGGCGACGCGGCTCATGCTGGAACGAAAACCAACTCCTGTGAGAAGGCCACGTAGGGTTTCGCACCGCGCAGGAGTGGCAGGTGTCTCGGAGGGCCTAGTGTATACATTACAACCGAAGAACGATTTCCCAAAGCGTCCATCGCAGATTATCAGAGAATGACATTCTCGTGCGAGTGGTCCAATCTCAAGCAAATTTAGCGTGATATATCCGATCGGCCGCATGTGATTTGACACGCTCCAGTCCGGCTGCTGGTGGTCCACCGCCAAACTTCAAGCTGCACCAAAATATTCGTTGGTCACTGCGCTAATGTTCCTTGGACTAAATGAAGTCAGGGCTCTTAGGCGGGAATGTAAAAGGGTTAGACTACATCGGTTTGGTTTGGATACAGACTATTGCTGAGCACATGCGGAAGCGTAAAGACTTTGTCTCCGAGATACCTGCCCTCCCCCCCCGGATCCAACGAAGTATGATGCCGACGAAGCACTGAATATGGCTTGTCTGTACCTTGATGCTTGAGCCTGAGTTCTCCTGCGGACACGCTGCTTAGGTTGGGACACTGGAAAACTTGAAAATCGCAATCGAGAGGTGTAAGGCGCATAGTCTACAGAGTTGCCGTCATCCGACACAACCTTTCTTGAATCAAAACCGCGAAGGTGCCGCAGGAGACAGGCGGAGAAAAACAATCTGTCTTCACCTCCTCTTGTGTTACCCCCGGCTGGTGCGTCGAACCTGTCCCGAAAACTGAAAGTTGCAGATCGCATCGTCCAGCAGGTTTACTGCAGGACTTTTGCACTACAAGAAGTACTGCTGTACTACAGCAGTTCTCTTTAGTCTCATGGACGGTACATATTTGAGGCGCCAGTCTGCATTTCGGTGTATGTTTGACACACCACCCGGATCCACACGTCAACACAGGATGAATCCTCCACCTTGACCTGTGGTGTTTACCTTCAATGTTCATGTCTAACGCGAGAAGGTTGTTACTGCTGTAGCAGTCTCCTATACAAAGTACTCGTTGTTGCATTTGATTGACAGTGCGGGTAAACTACTGCTGTACCATTCTGTTGTAGAGACAGCTGCACCGCTGCTCAGAAGGAGGACCAGCCGCAGCTGCATTGCGTGCGCGCTCCATTCGCCGTTTTGTCCCTTCCACCCGGTCTATCGGGTATTCTAAATGCTGTGCGGTCGAGGTCGCAACCGCGTACAACAAAGCGTTCCACCAAAAAGGCAATTTGGCTGTCAAAAGCTACAGCAGTCAGTGTAGCATGCGCAGAACTTTGCGTTGTCCAGATACCCCAGTGTGTGTGTGGTGCAAAAAGTTCGCTCTTTCACTTTCTCTGTCTCTTACCATGAGTATTGGTGCTTACGAAGGGCGGGAAGACAGGGAGGAAGATAGACCACCATAAACCGTATCACACTGACTGCGAACTGCTGCGCTGCCAGCCCACTTTTAGCCACATCCAAGCCTTCAAGCCTCCACCTGCGGGGTTTCGCAGAAAAACAGTGTCTCCAATGGGGTCTTCGCGAGACACCTCAATGGGCTTTTTTCAAGACCAATAACCAGAAACGGGTATACCCGGCCGGGCCTTTATCACCACTTTAGGGTACAGTTAGAAATCAACACGCTTGCACGCCCAGGCTGTCAGCTGATTGGCCGAAAAAAACGTTGTACCCATTTCTGAGGAAACCTCCATCGGGTACAACTTCCGCTGGAATTAGGACCCTCTGGTGTGACCGATTTTCGTTACTGGTGTACCCGGAAGAGGTCAACTTTGCGCCCAGAAATGGTCATAAAATCCCGGCGCCCGACGCTCCAGCAGAAAACCCGCAGAAAAAAACGTGTAGTACCGCACATACCGTGTACCGTGTACCGTGTACCGTCTACAGAACCACAACCAAACCACCAATAACCCTCTCGTTCATCGTTCATGGGCACCGATACCGGCCCTTCTCAACAGAGGGTCGGACTCGCTTGACGCGCGAGTACTTCGGTGTGTTACTGATCAGTAAAAGCACACACAGAGAGCGAGGCACAGAGAGAGAGAAAAACGGGCACGACCTGCCTCGTTCATCATCATGCTTCCGGGCACAGGACACACAACAGGACACAGACAGCGGTTTATTGGTTTCGCCGCGATCTACGGCGGATGCTGTCGGGGATTGGTGTCGTCTTGATTTCCAAGTGTACCTTGAAATGGTGATAATCTATCCGGGTATACCCGTTTCTGGTTACTTCTCTTTTTTCAACCAACAGAGAGAGGCGGGCAGGGAACCCCAACCGTTTCCCGTTTCGTTTCTCTGTTCTCGACTCCCAAAATCAACACCAAAAGGGTCAAAAGTTAAAGTTCCGCACGAGGGAGGAGGGGCGTGGACGAGTGCTACTGCTGTGTCGTAGCGAGGAGGAGGTCGAGGCACACGTGATATGACTGAAGCAGGGGATGCTAGCAGCACTCAACCCAACGCAAATGACACATCTCATGCAATTGATCGAAGTGACATCATCAACGGCAAGGAACAGGTACCACCGAAGTCTAGTCTACATGTAGGATTTACCTAAAATATTTGCTAGCATTTCGAGTCCTGGTGTACAAAGAATGTGCCAGGTACAGCAGTACACGTAGTGGTAGGACCCTGATCTACAACCTCCTTCTGTAATAATAGCACCGATATATAATATACGATCGGCTGGAATCCTACTTCGTGTGCATATATATTCTCAGCAGACTTTCACGGATGAGCTAGCAGCAGAGTGTATGGAGTAGTGGGAGGTAAGAGCGTTCCGATGTCTTAAGGGGGTGAAGCTTTCTGATTTTGATGCGGATGAGATAGAGACAGACTATCCGTTTCGTGAACTAGTCGGATCTTAGATGTGGCTGGCGACTCAGACTAGACCAGACATTGCGAATGCGTAAGGGCTAGGTATTGCTCATCTCCAAAGCAGATCAACTGGGATGCAGCGGTAGGTATTTTGGGGTATGTATGCGAGGAGGACGAGTCACTTCGGTATTATTTTATTTCAGAGAGGTACTAGGGTAGATAGACTAGACTATATATAGGGTTTCAGTTTGCAGGGATACGCTGATGCGGACTTTGCAAGAAAAAAGGCAGCAGACTGTAGGTTGGTACAGGGGGGATCGTCACGTGTGGAGGAGCCGCTGTGTCTTGGTTTTCCAGAACGCAGAAGTGTGTTACGCTTTCGACGACAGGAGGAGGAGCTTGGTGACGAAGTGAAGGAGATCTTTCTTGTTTTTGAGGCAGATTTGGCGTTTCATGTTGACACAGGTCGGCACAGTCTTCGAGGACAATCAGGGGGCGATTCAACTAGCAGCGCAGAACCCCATCTCAACAACCTCAAACTCGAAGTACATAGATAGATGTAAGGCGCCATTTTCTCAGGGAACTGGTAGAGAGGAAGGAAATTTCGGTGATCCAAGTGCCGTCGCCCGACCACTGGTCCAGCGTGCAGATTTTCTTACGAAGAGCTTGGCGAAGGACACTTTCGAGTCTTACCGTCATTTATTTTGTGATGAATTTGGTATGAAAATTTGTTGTTTTTCGGATGGGTTGTGTTTTTTGTTTTTTTTGCCTTCATTTTCCGCGCCAACATGTATGTATTCATTACGCGCGATGCAGCATTCATTCATGTTTCTTTGAACGATTTTTCCTCTTATATTTTGGTATATAAGTCTAGTCTTGATGGCATATATTCTGGAAAAATCGTCTTTCGGTTGAGATATCGGATGTTGTTAGCGAAGTTTTCTTCAGTGAGAAACTGTTGCGAGCAGAGGGGATGGATGCTAGATATTCTCGCAGCAGTACTGGTCGTGAGGATCCCAAGGGGATACGTGTTGGGAATTCTTGTGTTGTAGGGTACCACGGGTGCATGCAGTCACAGGGACCCTTTTGGCGCGCTTGGTACGATGAGGCTTGCGTGCGTGCTGCGCACTTCTTCCTTTTCTCCCTCCACCGCCACCGCGGTCTCTCTCCAATAAAGTTTCCTTCTCCCACTCTCTCTCCACCTCTCTCTCTCGGCCTAACGCGGCCGACTACCCAGTGCCCCAAGTAACGCCTAGGACGGGCTTGCTGCACCCCGCGTAGTTTACCTTTCAGTAACGCGCGTGTTGAAATCTATCTAGACTCTATCTACAGTAGAAGAGCAGTATTCTACGGATACTACAGACAGTAACATTTTACTCACGTAAAGACTTCCAACACATCCCCTTCGACTGCTGTGGTATTATCTCGAACGGATAGTCCTTCGTTGATGTGTAGTCTAACTACATATCCAACAAATAGTCTATACGGTTGTAGACTACTACTTCATTCTACTACTGCTCTGCTGTAGTTGGTAAAATGCGTACCGACTTGTTGTGTGGTTTCTTCTGCGTCCGTTGCTCCATCCGGTCCGCGCGTCAGCTCCAGCGCAGCACCCGCTGTTCGTCCCTTGCTTACGAAATGCGACGACACTATATTTTCGATGGCAGACTACAACACATACCGTTATCGGGGGATACATAAATCTGTGCGCGGGTGACGTAAGGTATCCCGGCGGGGGGGGTACTCTTATGTTTTGCTTGCGTTAGCGGTTAGACCATTGACCACGCGTCCTCGAGAGGACGGAGCATTGTCCCCACAGAACTGATCACCGAGGGTCAATCGTTCCTTCCTACTTTGCCAAAGGTGGCTAAGAAATGTCTTCCTTTAATCTATCCTATCGATATCACTTCCCGCCTCTTCAACCCACTTCCTTTGCCCCGGTACATCTACCGTCTTCTCCTGGCTATTCCATGCCCCAAACATCTCCCTGTACTTCCTTCTACTTTTCCCAGCTCAGTCATGCACACTTCCCTCTCCTTCTTGTGCAACCGCTACTCCGCAACTACATGAACACGGACTTCGCACTCGGAGCCGCAATCACATTTGAACTTGTCGTCTTCATGGTCTACCTTCAACTTCCTAAAAGTTCGGCTACGTTCTCGAAGGCCGATGTCCCCGGTCCTGAATTTGACCTTCAGCTTCGTCCCTGCATCCATTGGTCCATGTAGGTACTCCTTGAACCCTTTTCCTTCTTTCAACATTCCGTCTACTTGTAGACCCTTCTTCTCCTTGATTCTTTGGTTAGTTCCTGTTCTCTCTCGGCAAAAGCAGCATATATCTTCTCCTTGAACCCCTCTGGACCTTCCGTTTCCAGCGTACCACCTTCTTCGTAAATTTCCCCATCAGTTCTTCCCTGACGGCTGCAGTACTTGTGCGCTTGGAGCATCCTAGCATGATTTCGCTGCTTTCATCTGTGCCGCCTCGGGCTCTTTGGCTACCTTCTTATTTCCTTCCCATACTTGCCCGGCGTATTCTAGCGGCGGTACGACTGCGCTCTTCAAAACTGTCTATTTGATGCTTGCATCGAGGTGCTGGTTTGCGAGTATCGGGTGTAGTTCCCTGCTCGAATTGGGTGAGGTGCCCCGGGGGGCGCCCGAACGGAACTTACTGCGCTTCCTATGGCAGAACACTGTTGATCTCTTAGCGTAAGCACCACCGTAGTGCTGAGACGGTGTTTCAGCCCGCAACTTTGTATCATACGTCATACGATGAAAGGTGGCCGGATGACGTTCGACCCCTCTCTGCAATTCCCGTGCGCGCCAGACTACAGTAGGAAAAATAGCGGAGGGTGACGGGGACGACAACGAGGATCGGAGGCGAAACCAACAGAGCCATGAGAAGCTAGAAGCAGGAAAACCGAGCACGATGGTCGCGCCCGAGCCGGAGAACAAGAAGATTGACCCGGTCTCTGGAGAGAGGCAAAAGCTGGATCGTCGAAAGCGCCGCTGTCCGGTTGTGAGTGTCCACAGATATCCCAACAACAGCGAGGACGACGGAGAGGGGAAAGAATACGAAGGAGCTGCACAGAGAAGGCGAGCCAGCAGTGTTGCCATGCCACTATTCTACACATCGGTGATGACTGATCTTTGTTTGAGTTTAGAAAGGGTGCGAAATTCTATCGCAATGGCGGAGAAAATGCTTAATGGTTGCGCAGCTAGGCGCGCCGTTTATGGCTAAAAGTTCAACAGAGGGTCAACCAGCTACAATAAGCTACAATCTTACGTATTTGTACACTACAGGGAACCTGTGGGGAACCTCTGTAGCGTCGTCATCTCTGTCCCACCTCGGCTTGGTTTAGCGTGGGCATGTCGTGTCAGTCCATTCCTTGTTATGGACACGACTTCCACGGGCATCTTCATGTTTAAATGACCATTATTCGTTGCAGGTCCTTTGCGCGAGTTGTCATGCAAGAGGACGTGGCAGGGTTCTCACACCTTATTCAAGAGGGTACCGGCATCTTGGGTTCTGATGATCACGGGTGGAGTGCTCTCCATTGGGCGAGTTCGAGGGGAAGCACTGTCCTAACCTACCGTATCCTGCAAGAGATAAAGTTGTTGCGGGAAGCAGGTGAAGTAATCTCCTCGCTGCCACGGGATAGCAAGCAACAGTCCTCCTTGAGGGAATTCTTCAGCTGTACTGGTTACGTCTCAATAAGGCCCGATCCATAAGTTGATTTCAATAGAGCGAGATTCCTGCATCATCGCGAGGATATCTTTTCCAACCTTGACAGGGACTGGACCTTTATATCCTCTTTGCTGTCGTCAAAACTAGCGTGGTGTCGTCATCTTACCTTGACAGCCTGCTGATCGGACGCATGCGTTTGTCGACTCTTCTGCTGGCGAAGGGACCGACGGCGCGTCAGACGCGGTCGCCGGCTTCCTTGATTTGCGGGAAAACCTCGGTGGGTGGACAGCGTTGCACCTCGCTGCAATTGGAGGACACCTGGATGTGGTGTATATGTTGATGGAAGCGGGCTGCGATCCTCGAGTCAAGGACAAGGTGAGCTTCTTGCACAAGACATGGACATCGAGTTTGATCCCGTGCTCAGTATCCGTATCGCTTCTTCTTTGTATCGATGAATCAATGGATAGTTTCCATGAGTGTTCTATTAATGTCGCTTCCCGCGTTACTAATGTGAGGCACGTGTTGCTCGGTCCCGATGACATCCCTGCTCGCAACACAAGGAATTGGTACGAAAGTTAAAGTTCGGAGTTGCCGAGAGCACGTACTACTCGAAACGAGGAGCCCTGGCGAGAACAATTTAGGGTCGATTCGACTGGGCGTCAGAGGGGCAAAGGGCCCAAAAAGTATAGAAATGTTAGATGCGATACTTACGTAGTTGTGACTATCACTCAAGAGGATCCAAACCTCAAGGGGCTTGCCTATTTTCTGGCCGATTTCGTCCGAACACAACTACGCCGTGTATAGCGTCAACAATGATGTTGGTTCGTGAGAACGAAGAAAAACAGTTTTTCATTACCAAGCCTACAGTAGCAAATCGCAACTGCATCGTGGAATCAAGATACCTTCTTGCTGTGGTCGGCTACTGTACCCAACTTACCTGATGTAACCGAGTGGCTTTCCGCCGAACAACGTCCGCAGTGGCCGACAACCATAACTTAACCAAACAATCGCCATGGGCAGGGTGACAGCCGGTAGACAGTTGCCGCTACGAAAGGTGATTTGCTGCTCCACTGCGTACTTTCTAGACTAGACCGTGAGGGCGACTGACAATCGAGAGCATTCGCAGTGTTATCTAAGTTACCCGGCTTCCACACGGATTCTTGCAAAATTTTGGGTTTGGGTCTACAGTAGAAGATGGGGTTTATTCCTACCAAAAACACTATGAACAGTTGTAAATCCTTTCGCCGCTTGATATCCAGAAGGCCAGGCGTGGACATGTATCCAAGGGTGAGCACGGTGCGTATTTGTCTGCAATCGAACGACTCTAGCTTTTCGCTCATTCGTGGCCCTCTTGTGATGCTGTTTCCATTAACATGGATCCAATCAGTAGTTCCAACCACTATTGTAGCAGCGGACACAGATTTTGTACACAAGCGTTGCCACTATCGGCAAGTACCTATAATTTGTTGTCCTGAACGCGGCGTGCCACTTTCTCTTTGGCAGGTTGGAGATCAGCCACTTCATTGCATACGGCGCAAGAGGACATCGGGGGGACTGGTGAAGCGATTACGCAACGCTTTGCTTGATCTATCAGATTCAGAGGAGAGCAGCTGCGAGGAAAACATGGAGCCTCTACCCAGAAGAGGACCCATCAGAGAGCGACGTAGACACCGTTAGTCCGACCACGGCGGAAACGTCGAGCAGTGACTCCGTCACAAGAACAGTATGTGATATCATCGAGGGAATTTAAACAAACGGGGAAGCAAACACGGCCGAATCCGAACAGTTCCGGCAGGCTCTCCAAATCATTTACAGTATGCTACGTCTTGAGACTGAAGATATTTCCACGCCACGAGCATTCACTTCGTTGTGTGGCCGACAACTAAAACGCTGGAGTCACGAGAACGCCTCATGCGCTAATCTGTGCATCTGTGGAGGAGCTATGCTATCGCAGACGTTCCACCTCGGCACACTATGTGGTCCGGGCATCAGCTCCTTCCCGGACGGTGGCCTTTCTGCTATGCGATCCCGCCCGACGAACCGTTGCTACCAAAACGGTAATGTCGTCCATTTTCCCCCCGCGAAAACTGGTCGTGTCTTCTTGCGGCATGATCGACTCACGCCGGTCGTCTTGTTTTGGTGCCCCTGCCGCACCTTGTCTGAAACTATTGAGCCCCGCGGTCACGCTTCGTTCCAGAGCCAACCCCCATTTGCTAGCATCCCATTCGAGCCCCCTTTTTCCTCGGTCTGTTGACGGTCCGTCAACGGAGCCTCGTGTCGGAATAACCCCCGCAGCTACAGCCTCCTCTTCCCAAGGTGTCAAGCGTTCCTTATCGCGTGAAATATTAAAGGCTTTCCGTGCCAATGCTGAGGCCAAGTCTACGGGCTTATCGCAAGACTCGTGAGCTGTTGTTTCGGCATCGCCCTCAGATGCTTCTTCGATGCATCGCAGGATATCAGACTCGAACATATTGTCTAGAAGGCCATCTGTGGCCAAGACCACCAAGTCTCCCTCTCTGCGAAACACGTGTCACATCAAGGGTAGAAAGCGCGCGTCATGTCACTGTTTCGGGCAAACAAGTTATTTGTGCGAAACAGACTGCCCTACCGTCATAGATGACGGTAGAAACGTGCCGCACGCCTTGGTTTCAAGGTGCGCAGCATAGTCTATACTAGTATACTTAACCTAGCCGTTGAACGCACCTGACGTAAAACAAAAAATCTCGAGCATCGTGTGCTTTATCTCGGCTCCCAGTTCCTAGCTGGTAAGGCTGGTTGAAGGTATGTCTCTGTGTCGCTGTTCTCAACGCGACGAAGGGGGTTCCCCGGGCATCCCTGAAAGAAAGCCATCCACAGAACGGCACGTGATTGTTGTCAAAGTGTGTCAAGGCAACAACATCGCAAAGTCATGCGACAAAGGCACGCCCCCAAGTTGGTATTTTTCCTTTCGGGGCTATAAGACGTGATGCTAAATTTTGATAGATCCACCGGGTTGGAGGGAGGCGGAGAAAGCGGAGAGCAGTGTCTACGAGCGGACCAACTGACGTGGATGGGGTTTCGCATATCATCCTCTGGTGTACTACCCCACGAATCCCTACAGTTAATGTAGAATTTAAACAGTCACATCGCCGACAGACCTGACGGCATCTGCTTTCACACGAAAGGAACAGTGTTGCCTCTCGTACACGGGAATATAATAACTGATCGCTAGCCTACCATTCCAGAGAGTAGCGTAGAGGGACGGCAACAACGCAGCAACACCTCTCTATTTAGACCTCGCATGGATGCGAGCGTAGAAAATTCGGTGCGTTGAGAGAAAACACTGCTGGCGACACGGGCGACAAATCGCACCTGCGTACTAGAAGGGCGCCTGAATCACCGACGTTGACGCCGTTCAGCATTCCGTACACCGGGTCGAAGGTCACCTGCCGCGTTTGCCAGGTCAAGTACAAATATTTTTGATGGATAATGACATTCTTCGGGTTGAGAGGCACGGACAAAGGCAAAGGTTATCTTCACGTTCACCACAGATCCAAGCTCTCGGATACATACCGTCCGCAAACAACGCGAACTAGCTGCTGTTGGCGAGTACGTTGTTTTCTCACCACACATGCGGTGCAAGTTCCTTGGGTTCCGGCCAACGCCGCGTTGGTAGTGGCGTACTCCAGCGCCAGCTGCAGGTCCACTCCTTGCGCAATTCGCGGCAAGGGTTCGCCTTCTGCCTGAGATCGCCGGAGCGATACTGCCTCCTCCGCTCTCTGAGCTGTAATATTGGCTGTAGCACAACACGCCGAGAACGTAGACCGGCAAAGGGGATTCGCTTGTGATCAGAGGCCCTCGCACACGTGCAGAGCCGGTACACAGCACATTGTGTGTTTCGATGCATTAGCGCCAAGCAGGTCGACTTAAGGGTGACCCGCACGACACCCGCAGGTCGTCACATACGCCTGACGGTTGCAGGTAAAATTTCAAAAACTTTCCAACCCTTTGTCACCATCACGTTCAGACGCTTCTCGAGACAGCCACCGATACATAAAAATGCAGCAGCCGCCACGCACGGAGCTGGTCAGATGCACGCACTGCATTGGTAAAGACGGCCGAGGCCGCGTGATTTATGATGCGTCCCGCACAATTTTGGCCCTATTTCGCGAATACGTTTAACACACAAGCCGAACTAATCAGACAAAACCGCAAAGGACGGGGATTCCCGACTGATTAAACGCACAGTCTATGACTTTTGCCAGCCTAGATTCGATGTGGCGACGAACGCGAAATCACGATACAACTTGAGCGGTACGCGTAAAGCGCTAGCTTGCAACGTATGTAGGTACCTGGACAGCAGTCGATGACAACAATATGGTAAATCCACATAACCTAGCCACCCAGAGTCTTAACATCATATTCGCATGCGTGCCGGAGCCAAGATTCATCACACAGGCTTTACCTGCGGTGGCCTTTGCGAAGCCTCGTGAAAACACGCCTGGGTCGTGGCCAAGCGACGACCATCCCCCTACTCCATCGAAAACCCCTAGATCCAGAGCACCGGAATCACCGACGTTGACGAAGTAGGCGTCATCACCTCCTGAGGTTGAACGCATTACCCACACGATGACGGGGGTAGGGGGAGACGAGAGCTATGTCACTGCCGCGCGGAGAGTGGAGGTGGAGAGGGTAATTTCCTCTCGAGCTCACAGTCCCGTTTGGGGTTGGCAGAACAAAGATGAGAATGAACGTTGCAGAACCCCGCACCGCCATTCCGCGATCGACAACGAAGCAACTCAAGCGTCCGAACTATACCTGCAGAGACAACATGCATTCAGTTTGAAAGGAATTGCAGTACAGCGGGAGATAGGGCATCTCTCGTCCTGTGTGCTGCTGTAGTAAGCTGGTGCCGAGCCACCTCAGCCTAGCCACCTCATCATCAAACCTACATCATCAAACCTACCGCCTAAGACGGGTTTATCCCTGTCGACAATATTAACAATCAGTAACAACAACAGTGTTCCAGCGAAAAGCGCAATGTGATATGCATATGAAGGTACAGTAGTTGACATACCCTCACCTCGCGCGGCTTTGTCGGGTCGAGCAATCATAGAGCTATCAACATCCAGCGTGAGGGTCTGTTGGGCTTTCAAATTTTGAACCCCTCTGCCCCACGACTTGCTAGACTTGATACGTGTTGGCGCCCAACCCGCTGGATTGACGAACGCAATGGCATGCGTTCCTCCTGCAGCAGCCAGGACGGTAGAGAGGGCGCCCCTCATTTCCCCACTGCAGTGAGAGCACGAGGCAGCTAAGTCGGAACTGTGGGTCGATTGAGTGTAACACGCAACGTCCACCGACACGCCCGGGTGTTCAGTTATTTGTGAAGGCGGACCTGGCGGGGGTGAACGCTGCACACACTCTGCGTGTGACGTCAAGCAACGTCAAAGTGACGTTTGTGTCACTGAGTTCGCATCTCACAGAGTGATGGGGAGGTGAGCGAAAGACGGGGGCCAACCCGACCATGCAAGCATGGTACTACGCTTACCGGCAGCCTGTCTAGCGTCGCTAGCTTTCATCGACCAGCAAGCGCTTGGGTTCATTGCCCTAAAATATCCACCGCATCATTCGATCGGGATTCGACCTTGGCGATGTCATGCGCATGGTGCGACAGCCCGATACCAGTCTCGACTTGACCTTGGCCAGCCCAGCGTAGAGTTAGCTCTACTTGGTCTCAATATCACTCGTGGGATATCGGCGACCAAGTCCCGGCGAGGAGGAGGCTTTGTTGCAGGAGGACCGGAGCAGGCCATCTGCCGTCTGCATGAAGGGCGAATTAGGTGCGGTCGGCGGCAGTACAACCCCTGGAAGCCGCCGCCTGCTGGCCATCCTCGATTATGACTGCTTTGTTCAATGAACCTAGTGGTCTAGGTTAGTCCATCTAATGAACGCTTGTTGTCAAACAAAATATTAAGCGTTGGAGCACGTGCGTTCGACTTTGGGGGAAACATTTTTTGTAAAGCAGTGGGTCGAGTCTCTCAATGATTTTTACGAAGTATACAATACATCCCTATCCGTAAATGGAATTCAAGGATCCGTGACTAGTGTACCCGTACATGTGCAGACTAATTAACTCGAATATGGATTGAGTTCGATATGCGTAGGGTAAATTCGTGTTGAAAAAATGACTTTTGGACCAGGATCCGGCCAATCAACCTTCGAATGCAAAATAATTAACCAGCAGAAACGGGTTCGTGTCTTGCAATACAGGGGGCTCGAGAATACCAAGTCTGAGTACGTTACGGCATATCTAGCTTGCGCTCGGAGTGGCGATACCGGTCGTGCTCTGTTTCTCCTTAGGCATGCTGCGAAGCGAGGCGTGCCCTTGCTCGCTGTGGACGTCGCAAATGCCATGCGTGTGGTCTGTAAACAAGGGACCGGTTGGAGACAGGCACTTCCTCTCTACGAGGGGTTCTTGGAGCTTGCTCTGGAGCAAGCGCGGGCGACAACCAGCCCTTTGGAAGAAACCCAAGCAGGTCGTGCGGACGTAGTATCCGTACCTCTGTTGGGACAGAGGCAGCAACTACACCGTCTGAAGGAGGTCGTTCCGGAGTGGGAAGACGTGTGCCAGGCTGCACTCGAAGCCTGCAACATTGGGGGACAGTGGGAGGCTGCTCTAAAAGTTCTTAGTGTTTTGCGTGCGGGTGGGGGGGGGGCGGAGCTGAGTGAGGCGGCTTACACTGAAGCAATCGAAGTGTGCGGCAACGGCAGGGCGTGGGATATGGTACTTCTCCTGGTGGCCGAGATGTCCAGCGACGAGATCCCCATGACAGCTGCAACCTTCGAGACTGCTCTGAAGGCGAGTGGAGATCCGTGCTGTGTGGGAACACCCTCGTTTGAGTTGTTGCCGGAGAGCCCCACATGTGATTTCGTTATGTTGGTTGTTATCTTGCACGATTGGCAGAGTAACGGAGGCATCCGTTCGACTCTTGCATCCACGCACCCATCTCGGTTTTTCCTCATGGAACCGGCCGTGGCAGGCACACTAGTCGATTATGATTCGCCTGGCTAATCTTAAACGTCCTTGATACAAGTCCATGTGTTTTTGCAGGGGTGTGCTGCAACTGGTGCATGGAGCTGGGCCCTGTCATTGCTACGGTGCATGTCCACGTCCACAAATGGACCAAACGGCATCCCGTTGAACGCGGGGCACTATCTCGACGCTCTGCGTTCATGCGCCGGAGTAGTAGACAAGCCTGGCGGGCCCAAGGCTCAGGCGGCCGCGAAAGCTGCCCTCGGTCTTCTTCAAGATGTTCGGGAGAACGGCTGGTTGGTCGGGCAACAAGGAGAAGATCTTGTGTATTGTGCAATGAAGACTCAAGCTGCGGCGAGAGATGCATGGGGCGCTCTCGCACTGCTCGATCAGGATGACGGACTACCTCGGAGCGTTATGTTGAGAACCGGCGCAATGCAGGTGGTTTCCATTGCTAACCTGGTGTCTACAGAATCATGTCGTTTTGACCATGCAGCAATGAACTCTCCTGCTCGTTCCCTGTGACGTGTTGACGTTCTCAATTCCATACTTCTCTTTAATACTTCTCTTTTGATCCCGCTCTCAATTTCTTGCCTCAGGCGTGCAGTGGTGCTGGAGAATGGCGTGCTGCTCTGTCTATTCTCGAGGACATGCAGGCTGAGGGTTTGCGTCCTAATGGCGCTGCTTACGTCGCCGCAATGGAGGCATGTGCTCGAGGCGGTGTAATGGACCTGGCGTTGGAGCTCCTAGACAGGGTTTTGATGTTTCACCCTCGAGACGAGAGGGTGAGAGTGACTATTGTAGCTGTGTACCACAAACTCTTCCATGACCACAGTGATGGCTTGATATTCACAAAACCTCAACAAACTCTTCCACGACCATATCCGTAAAAACCTTACAACACTTACATTCCCAAATTGAAAAGAAGCGCATGAGCGCGACACCGTAGACGGCGTTGTGGTCTGTGGTTATGGGTTTTGGGATGAACGGCCTGCTGGAGCTTCGTCGGTTATGGCTCCCGGCTGCCCCCCCTTGTGTTGTCATTTCTACAACGTAAACGTTGCAGACAGTAACCGCGGCCTTTCACGGTGCGATTAAGGCTTGCGGGAATGGGGGCCAGTGGGAAGAGGCAACTTCCCTTCTCCAAAGGATGCGACAAGACTCTCTGGCTGTCGTGACATCAAGAGAGTACAACGCGGCCATCATGGCGTGCTGTCGGGCGCAGCAGTCTGTCGCCGCTCTCACTCTATTGGGCGACATGTCGGTGGAATCAGAACACTGCAGTGCCGATGAAACGAGCTACGTCCTTGTGATGCGGGCGTTCGGACGGGAAGGGAGGTGAGAGTAGTGTTTGTGGGGCACAAGCAGCGCTATCGCCGTCGCCCTCACAACACAATTCGCACCAAGGCGTGCGATGTGAGTACGTAGACGCGCCGTTATTGCCGGACGATGGTGAAAATCGTCATTGAAGCGTGCGTTGACGATCGATCTGTGACGCTTCGTGCGCCTTAATGCCCCACGCCTAACCTCCAGAGTTTATGCGTGAGACTGACACAGCTGGCGTGCACTTGATGGCAGGTGGCGGACGGTCATTGATCTGATGGGGAGCCTGAAAGAGGAGGCCGGCTTGGTACCGACCGTATCCAGCTACAACGTCGTTATAGAGGCTTTGGCGAAGGCTGGGGAGTGGATGAAAGCTCTCGAAATGCTAGCCGAGATGAAGCAAGAAAGAGTCCGACCTACTGAGTTCACGTACAGCCGCTGCATGGCAGGTTCACCTATAATTTTAGCTGCACGTTGCACTGAGAGCAGCTGGCTCCTGGAACCGTTCTGGTCTCTGTGTTATTTTGCCTCGTAGGTGGTGGATTTTTTTCAACGAGTATATGACGATGGGGTGTGCCCCTTCAACATGAAAACAGGGTGATCGGGGCTCCTCTGTAAATCGAAGACTATGTTTCATGGCAAATTCCTGCAGCGCCGGTGGTACCCTTCGTGTATGAGGTTGGTAAGAGATTGTCGACTCATTGGGGATAGGGGTAGTCGAGTGCTTGTGCTTTTGTCTAGACTGTTCCAAGTATTTGATTGCTTCTCGCCTCCTGTTGCGCGTTCCGGCTTTCTGTTGACCTGGAACATCGCGCAGCGTGCGAAAAGAGTGGAGAGTGGGAGCGCACTCTCCTGCTCTTGGCCGACATGAAGGAACAAGAGGATCTCGTGCCTGATAGTTATATCTTCAGCACAGCAATGATGGCATGCTCTAAAGCGGTGAGCTCGTGCTGTGCTGAAAGGTAGATATCCGGTTCGTGTGGTTTTGATTGAAATGACGTAGTAAGCTCTTTCCTGCCGACAACGTATAGTCCTTCCGAAGTGGATACGCTGGACACATGGGTCACTGAATCTTTTTTTTCGCCAATCTCACAGGGACGACTGGACGACGTCCTCGGTATTCTGCAGGAAATGCGGGACATGTCCGCCACTAGCGGGCCGAACCTCGTGCTTTACAACATCGCAATTGGCTCTTGTGCGCGTGCGAGGTGAGATTCATGTATGTTAAATTACTTGCTGTAGAACATGGGGATTGGCGATGGCGGGTTAGTGCTCTCAACTCTCATCATATTGAGATCTAACCCGCTTGAAACCGTCCTTTTTTCGTGTTTTAAGTGTTGTGCTGGTCCTGCTCCGAACAGTGAACGCCTCCGCTAAATCGAATCGCGCACGTACGGTACACGTCTGCTACTTATCAATGTCGAGATCTTGCCCGCCCGATAATTGTCCTTTTTCGTATCTCAAGTGTTTGTGCGGGTACTGCTACGAACAGCAAACGCCTCCTCTAAATCAAATCCCCCCTGGCATCTCTTCGGAGTTATTGGATTTTGTCGTTTTGATAGTGTTGTTTGCCCGATGTTCCTCTTCAAACGACCGCACGCTCGTGTTGCCTTGTAGCTCTTGGGCTGCAAAGAGCACCGACGTCAATCATACATACCCTAGGCATATCGTGATCTTTTTTATGCCGGTATGATTTATACAGGGACTGGCCAAGGATGTTAGAAGAGATGGACAGGATGAGGCGGGAAGACATCGAGCCCGACGAGAGCACCTTTTCCGCCCCCCTCGACACCTGCGGTAGGACCGGCAATCTGCCGATGGCTCTCAAGCTTCTCGACCGCATGCGCGAGGATGGCATCGAGCCGGGAGTGGTAACGTATGGTTATGTTGTCGCGGCGGCATGTCGGGCCGGCGAGCGGACATCGGCGTCCCTTCTGTTGGACGAAATGGAAGCGGCGGGTCACCCGCCGAACGAGAGGACCTACGGCGTGGCAGCCTTGGCTTGTCGCGAGGGAAACAACGCTGACGCGGCGATACACTTGCTGCGACGCAGGCAGATGCAGGGACTGCCGCCGGATGCGCTGATTTTGAGCTGTGCGGTGCAGGCGTGCTCGAATGCGGGGAATATGCAGCGCGGCTTGGAGCTCATCACAGAAATGAAGAGCGCTGGGTTTTCCCCCGACAGGGCGTTTTACCATAGCGTGATTGCGGGAATAAACGCCTCCCTTGCTAGTCGGTTGTAACGCACCGATGGCGTGTAAAGAGTCTTGGAACAGTGTCAAGGTCGGTGCATCACGTTTGGCGATATCGAGGCACTGGAATGTAGGTATGCGTTTATTTTTGCAAACCTCGTCGCTGTTGCACTTCAATTCGTTGCAGGCTTGTTTGGATTTGCTCGTCGGTTCATTAACAGACTACAATGTTGAGTGAAGTGTTGTCGGCGATTTTCTCGTGTTGTCTTGGGATGTTGTGAGACAATTGATATTAATGTTACACGCAAAATCCCATGAAATGACATCAATCAGTTCGAGAGGGACGTTTCTACGTACGCATAGCTCGCGTCGTTCCCGAGCTTCTTTCTCTCGCAAAAATGAAGCAGGTTTGGTGTTGGAGGATTGGTTCAGAAAACGCCCCCGATCTCCCAACCAGTGGTGAAGGATTGGCACATTGGCACTGATTTTCTCTTTTTCTCTCTTTTTCCTCGCTTTTTCTGCGTCAGATGGCCTTGTCTCTTCTTACGTTGTGAAGTACCAAGATTGAACCAAAAGGGGGTGTACCTCTTTCTCTCTGGCCCGTGATCCCGACTCCTAGTCTCAGATGTTACCTCGCATTGCGCGCAGAGGGAGCGGAGGACTCCAGAATATCTGTCGTTGATTTCTATTTGACTCGCGAACCCCTCGGAGCCAGTTTGTTTGAGTGTACCTTGTTTTGAAGGTAAGTCAGGCTGTGCCCACGGGAATCGACCGCGTCAAGTGTTGGATCAGTGCGGACATTTGAAGGTACTGGGTAGGGAGAGATCGGAACAACAACTGCTGTAGTTGCAGGCACCTCGATGTTTGCGAATCTTCGGGAAATTCCATTCGTGACCCCTGGCTACATGATCTGGCCGGCTTGTCCGATGAAGGAAGTATTGCCCGCTCATCCTTCCTTTCAGTAAGTCAATACAATGTACTTGTTATCAGGCTACAGCAACAATCTCAATTACGCCTGCTTCACCCCTCCAACTGTTGAGTTGTCCACGACACACGTTGACGTCTAAGATCTTGAGGCTGCTGTGGTTGTATCTCGAACGGGCACAATGTAGCCTCTATATTTATTAAGGAGAAATAAATACACGTACAGAAAGACTACCCATTCGAGATATACCCACAGTCGAATATTTATATTATTCCCGAGACATCTAATAGATACCTACTTACAGGGATCTCCAGCAGGATCTACCGTCGGATCTCACATACCCACCCGCATATATATTTTTCAGTCGATCAAAGTTCTCAGTAGAGCTTATTAGTTGTTGTTGTTGTTGTTCTTGACATTATTAAACCGCTCCGGTCTCCGCTCAGTACCTTCTAATGTCACAAATGAGCGGAGCCCTACATGAAGCTGTGGTGGCTTTTACCCGACAACCGTCACAAGTTTTTAGATAGACTAGTCTACACATCACGCATACGACAAAGCAGTTTACATACTGAGTTGCACGGCTTCGGCCGGTATTTTACCTCCCTTAACTCAGCCGTTAGATAACGAGTGCGCCACATAAATACACCAATGTCAGATCCTTAATGAAATTGGAGTATTGTTTGGCCCTTCTTATGAGTTAGCCGCAGCACCAGCAGCACCAGCAGACTGCGTCGAAAACAGTTCGCCGAGCAGAAAGAGGCGTTATTTCTCAGGGGAAGAAACGTCCTCCCCCCCTTTGAAAAAAGAAAAAAAGGCGACCGGCAGAGAGACAGAGCAAATCAATCCGAACACCACCGGCCCCGTTACCTGGGAACAGCAGGTAGGACAGCGTATCAACAACGGAGCTGTGGGAGAGGAGGATAGACCAGCGCGGGTTTCGGGTGTCGGCGACTGGAGGTAGACGCACCATACCACAGAAAAACTTTTGTTTCGACTTTTTGCCGGTCACAGCCGGAGTGTGGAAGCAAAGGGCGGGAGAGCGTGATGGAGCAGACGACGGTGGCTAGCGGCGGTGGCAATCCCGAGAAGCTGACGGCTAATGGGAAGGAGCGTGCGGTTATTACGAAAGTGGGGAAGCGTTCGGATTTGGGTTGGGAAAGCCGTGGATGGAAGTTCACTCAGGAGGAGCTCGCGAACCCGCCCTCCCTCAGGGACAACATGTGAGAAAACCCTCCTTTCGCTCTTTCTGACGTTTGCGAGACTCTTCTGTGGTTGGGCGCGTGGAACGAAGGAGGGTCTGTCATAGGACGATCGATGTACATGGCCCATCCCTTTCAACGCTGATTACCTTGGTTCTTGTGCCCTGTCGCCGTCATGTGTTTGGTTTATTTTTTGCGGGCATGACTCTTCCCGACCACCCAGTAGCACTTGGACCAAGTATTGACCACCGCGAGCGGGGGGACCCCTGTTGTGGAGGCAGAGACGGAGGGTAAAGCTCACACCACAACGCGCGGAACAACCGTAAACAAGTATATGAGAGGGCCATCTGCATCCATGTCTACGTGCACGTAGTCACCGTGGACGTCGGTGAAGTTATATCTGTTGTATTCTTATCCAAGTTCTGTGTTGACGCCAATTGCTGGCACGATGACATCCCCCAACTCCTTCGGATATCGGCCCATTTTTCGATGTAAAAGAAAAAAACGACGAGTGGCACACACACGCCTTCATAACCTGGTGGCCATTTTTTTCTCGAAGGAACCTACGCCGGGGAGATGCGTGTACGTCTTGTCCCGCCTAGTTTGTGTACACGTTTGTTGTTGATTCCTGTGTTTTCCTGGAAACGGATCGATCGACCAATGTAGATAGAATACGTGTTGTCAGTGGTATTGATGTTGCCGATGTTGTTTGGTGATTGTATAGTAAAACTCCGCAGGTACGTGCCATGATACATAATGTACGCGTATGCACATTCATATTTACGATGTCACCACGCACACCATTTTCTCCGCTGTGGTGAAGCAACATCGACATTGAAACGGTTCTATATGCACAGCATATCACCTATCTGCAAATAGAGCTGCGAGTGTGCATGCGCACTTCGACTACTTGTATCCGATACGACATTCGGAGTGCTGGTGTCGAGTATCGGTGCTTACGGTACAGTGGGTGGCCCGATATAGTGCCGGTTGAATAGTGCCGGTTGCCGGTATAGTGCCGGTGTTTTCGGCTCGCACACACCGGAATATCAAGTCTTTCTGTACTCTGAATAGTGCCGGTGCCCGGTATAGTGCCGCTTTGCTCTCTGAACACATACCGGCACTATAGAGGGGCCCTACTGTATGTGACAACGTCGTCTCTGTCCTTCGTTGCGGCACTTGTCTTCCTATTTTTGCTGTGTATCGTTGAAGAACTACTTCGCACGCATTAAACAATTATGTTGAACCTGCTGCATGATTACATATTTTGCTTGTCTTTCGGTTCCCACCCTCACGCCCCAGGAATGATAGCGAGGAGAAGGAGTACCGCAGAAAGGCACACACATTCATCTATGACTGCTGCCAGGTTCTCCGAGCAAAGGCGCTTGTGATTGCTGCCGCGATGACCATCTCCCAGCGGTATTTTTCTCAAGTTTCCTTCAGGAAGATCGACCGGAGTGTGAGACGCCTTTTCCGTTTCCCGACTGAGTGAAGTGCAATGGTTGACGGGAACCTTCTGTATTCAACCTCTAGAGTTCCAGTAGTCGGGGCGGTCGGGGACGGAGGAGGAAAGATTTACTCCGATGGATAGAACGCTTCCTTTCGAAACTGCTGGTTTCTGGTTCGTACACGGCCTGTTGCTGTACATTTTTTTGGGGTCGCTTCCAACCTAGGATATTGCCCTATCCCTGACCGCTTGTCGGAGTTCTGGATCAAAAAATATATATTCTCATGATGTGTCTCATGCATTCGGTTCAGCACATGTTTGGAGAAAACAGCCGCAGGCTGCCGAAAAAAAAATTGTGGGGAGATCGCAAGGTATTTCGTGCTCCGGCTTTGGTTTTCATGGCATGGCAGATGTTTCTTTAAAATATGGCAAATGACATTGGGACCGCTGCCTTGGATGCAATCACGTTGTGTCGTTGCCACTCAGGACACTGCTGCTGCGGCTATCTTCTTGGCCTCCAAGGTTGAAGAGTTTCGCGTTCACATCAAGGATGTGATGATGGTGACCCACAGAGTTAGGCACAAGAACCAGCGCAGGCTAGTAGAAAATTCTGATGTGAGTACAATGGATACCGGATTGTTTGTACAGGTGGTACTATTATTGCATCATTCTCTCAGTTGTGCGGTCATTTTCAGTCTACAGCAGGACTGTACAGCGCCAAAATACACCCAGTGAGTAGCTCATGTACATTGTTGTAAGTGCGATCCATTTGTTTATTCACCGGTGTTCTGTTGCGAAGTGTTGATAAGCGAAGATACATCTACACGGCGTGGATTTCATGCGGACCATCGCCGAATGAGTTGTGTCCTGCATCTGTGAACAAGTCAGTCACACCGCTCCGCCGCGTGCCCTTGGGTCTCAGGAGTACAACAGGTACAAAGACCGCCTGTTGAAAGCAGAGAACCAGCTGGTGAACGCGTTGGGGTTCGACTTCATGATCGAGCACCCCTTCGGTCACTCCAACGACCTGGTGGCCTACCTTTGTGAAGAGGGTGAGGCACGGGGGCCTCGTCACGGACTTGCGTTTGCTTCCTGTCCTTTGAGACCGAGTATGTGCCGAAGAGGGTACCGTGGTTTGACTAGCGGGAAGCGGATGATGGTTGCGTCGTGTTGTTGTTGGCAAGGGATTGTGGTCGAGGCGATTTCATATCGCGTCAGGGGACCACCACCCAAACATGTTGTACGGGATACACCTGGTGCATGTGCTAACCGCACGTGTGCAGCAGGCAATTAATTGCCCAAATTGCCTCAGCTTCATGGCCTCTGGCGAGTGTTACAGCCCGTGATACAGATGTCATGAGCATGAGGACAGAATAGGTACACGCAATGCACGATATCGCCTTGTCGCATGCCATTTCTTGCGATGATTTGGCATGCTCTCACGCCTCGACAACGCGCTCTCTAATCCTGGCATAAAAGGCTGGGTGCCGGCAGACAAGTCGGCACTGATCTCCAAGGGCTCTCACCATCTGTTGATCAAGAGGTACGTTGGCGTTGTTTAGCGAGCTTTGGTTTGCGTACCTTCGCGTGGAAAATCGCGTGCATTTTGTGGTTGTTTCCGCGAACACGAGGAGCAATCCCTTTCCTGGTGTTGGAAGCAGTAGCGGCAGCATCAGAGCGTTGCGAGCAGGCGAATTGCGATTCGCTATGTTTTCGCAAGCACGAAGCAAAGCTTGGCCGGCAACAAGGGCAAGGGAAGAAATTGGGGGGCCGATCAGTGCACCGGGTCTTGTGCCTGACGGGTTGCTGAAGTCGGGGGCGTGTGGAAAGGGCAGGTCAGGCGCCGCTTGTGAACTTGTCGATGACGACAGTCCTTTGGTTGCATCACTTGGCCCTACCGCGCCCCTAACCCCAGCCCATCCTGGTGTACCGAGAGAGGTTGCATTTTTCAGCTCCCTTACCCTCGCTCTTATGCACGATCTATACGTGTATAACCCACCCTTTGTGGAATCTTCACAGCTTGAGGGGGACATTGTGCCTCGAGTACCCGCCGACTTTCCGCGCGAGGCTGGTGACGTACCTGTCCCTGCTTGTCAACAACATCTCGCCACCGCCGGGCGGCTGGGCTGAGATGATCGAGTTCGAGGACCACCGCCAACTCAACAGTACGTGTGACTCGCCGTGTTGTAGATCGCTCTTGGTATTTTCGAACAAGCGGTACCTGTCGGTTTGATCGATCGCGTTGTTTTAGGAAACCCGAGACATGGTCATGAGCGTGTTCTAAACCTTGGCAGAGGTACAAGTTCGTTGGGTTTGGGCAATGTCGTTTTGCGACACTTGGACGATACCCATAGTGAACAGGTGGATAGATATGGACGTGTATTTAAGGGAAAAAAAAAACCTAGCGAAACGAGCGAACAAGCGCTCGCAGAGGAAGACCCGTCCAGGAAACAAATGTAGGAACCTGGCCTTTTGTGTATATTCTCATTCTGTTAGTCGCGCTTGCTCCTCCGCTCGACCTTTTTTTTGGGGTTGGGCAGGAGCGGCATGCCAACTACTGGAAACGCTGGACGATGACTCCGGCAAGACCGGCAAGAAAATCACCAAGAAGCGTGTTGCCGCCGCCCTGGTTGAAGCGGGCCACATTAAGAATAAGAACGCCCCGAACCGAGTCCCGCGCCAGCCCTCAGGGCTAACTTACGCCGACCGGGATCGGATGGCGGCACGGTCTTCATCTATCCAATCATCCCACGGCTTGAAGCGGGGGATGGGGGGAGGAGACCTGAATAGCAGTGCCGTCGCGTCACGCAGTGGATCGTCATCGCACGACAGGTCTTCATCGATCGGTCAACCGCGCCCGAGGTCACCCAGTTGCCAATCTCCTGCCAGTACCCACACGGAGTCGGGTAAGAGGCGGCGTACGGAAGATGCAACGAGCAACGGGAATGCGTCAAGACCTCGCCCACCGCCACCGCCACCGCGGACGCCTAGACCCCCGAGTACTCCCAAGCCAGAAGGCACACCCAAGCCCCCAAGCACTCCCAAGCCCCCAAGCACTCCCAAGCCCCCAAGCACTCCCAAGCCCCGACCGCCGTCTACAGCCAAGCCCAGACCTCCTTCCACCCACGGCCAGCTGCCCAGCAGCAACTCCAAACCACGCCCACCCTCAACTCCAAGGCCGAGACCGCCGTCTACTCCAAAGCCCCTCTCCACGAATGGCCAGCCGCATAGCAGCAGCAGCAGCTCCAAGCCCAGACCGCGGCCACCACCCCCGCGCCTGCCGACCACCCCTTCTGCCGTGAATGCGTACACGGACTCTGGTAGCAGGCATTCGGCGACGCCCTTCTCATCGTCGGTCCCTCCACACCCTCCCAAGCCCCACTCGAGTACCCCCAACGGAAGCACTAGCAGTGATGCAATGCCGCTGCAGAAGAGCACCGAGGCGAGGCCACATGGGTTTTCGGACGGTAGGGTTGGTAGCACCGGCGGCTCTCCTCCGACCGGGAAGGCCGGAGCCAGTAGCGCACAGGGTGTGTCCACGGGCGGGGGGCAGGAAGGAAAAGGCAAGAGGTCGCGTGATGCAGGGATAGGGGATGAGTCATCTTCTGACCCCGGCAGCGGGGGCAAGAGATCGAGAATGGGCGGTAGCGGGCGAGGGGGAGAGTCCAGTAGTGCGTCGACGGTGGCTTCTTCCGCTGCCGTTAATGCGATAGAAAGCGGGGAGGTAGAGGACGGGGAGATATCGATCAACGCGGTGCCGGTGCTGAGGGCGTGAGCTCTCGTCGAGTACGATGTGTGTTGGAGAGGTCAGGCTCTGGAGAAGGAAGGGGCAAGGGTTGCGAAAGATCTGTCCCCCGTAAGAGGGAGGATGGTTTTATTTTTACAATGTGGTGGGTTCAGGCAAAATCTCCGAATGAACACCAGCAGCAGTAGTATGCACTGTGGTCGTTTGCAGGTGGGTGACGGTGTGATTGACCCCGGTTTTTCGACGGGGTGCGTTGTTTGTTTGCTTACTCGGGACTCGGTATGAGGAACTTTTGGCGGTTTTTTTGCCTTCCTGCTTTGCGCCACAAAAGAAAAATGAGCATATTTTTCTTGTGCTGTGATGCCTCCCATACACAGCCTTGTTGATGCTCGTGCTGTTGTGGGATTGGCTACAAGCAAGAAGGTTGAGTTGTGTCATTCCTGCCCCCACTTGGGGCGTTTCAGGTTGGCCATGGAGTGTTCGATGCGACTTGTTCCACGAGTGCGGACGTCCGCGATGGAGACATGGATTTATTCAGAGATTATACTTGTAAAATATTTATTGCCGTGTGCACGCACGTTTCGTGTAGAACGGTAGGTGATCATATGTTGCTGTTTCCGTGTTACTACTGTAGTGCTCGTGAGTTTATAGCGCGCTGACTTCCTAATATGTTCCACCCCAGAAATGTTAGTCTTGGAACGGATTTTGGGAGGTTTGAGTCGTGCGTATAGAAAAAAGATGAAAAAAACGTTGGTGTGTGAGCGTATACGGACATGGAAAACCTAAAGTCGATAGTTGCCGGCTCAGAGACGGTGACGGGAGTGCTGCGCCTTGTCTCCTTACGTTTGCCGGGCTGTACCTCTTTGGTGCGTCCACACTCGTTTCTTGTTCGCCCTGACTGTACCGTTAGGAGAATGTGCATGTCCTTGACGTGTTCGACGGAAGAGATGTATTGCGAACAGTGTGAGGGGACATTGCACGGTACGTACTCTGCTAGCAGGATGGTGCTACTACTTGCGCCACTTGTGTTATCCACATGCTGGGTGGGAAATTTGCTGCAAGGAAATGGACAAAGAGATGTGCGGTTATTTTGTTTCGTGGTCGGCCAACCGTTGACCAATAACCCACACGGCTTAATATAAACCAGCAAGGCTGGTGGAAGCGCCCGTTGGTCAAATCGACGAATTTATTTGATGCGGACAGGCGTACTCTTGATCGGCTGGCGCAAGCGATTTGCTCTTGAATCAAAAGCAAAAAAAGCGAATCGTTCGAAACATGCTCCACTTGTCTCGCGCTGCATCCCGTTGCGTTGAGACTCAGTCAATAGCAATTGACTTTTTTTTGCCCGAGTCGGCTGGTGGATGAACCCTGTAACCCTTGTAAGGTCCTCTGCCCTAATCTTCACCTCTCCACGGAGCCACGCTGCTCCTCGTCGAGAGTGTTGAACCGCGGCCGCAAAATGTACACCAGCCTCACAATGACACAATGAAAAGTAGATGCTATCGCAGGGTGATTTTCACCCGAACAAGGCATGCTGAGTGCTCTCCAACCCCTGTTCGTCCCCAAGAAGACGAGCAAGTGACACGGGTCCCAGGGGGTCGATGCACACATACAAATTACAACAGAGCTAATCGACAGCTAACGGAGTCAAAATATTGTAGTCGTTTCTTGGGATCTGGGTTGAGCAGACCCTCCAGCAGTCCTCTCGTACGGCCATCCGTCACCCCCGACAGATCCACGGTAAACTGCGGCTGTCCGACCGCGGCGATGGTCTTAA
Source organism: Ectocarpus sp. CCAP 1310/34 (assembly GCA_902602495.3). Classification (NCBI taxonomy): domain Eukaryota; class Phaeophyceae; order Ectocarpales; family Ectocarpaceae; genus Ectocarpus; species Ectocarpus sp. CCAP 1310/34. The sequence goes on along the minus strand of CACKRE030000537.1, from coordinate 104,532 downwards.
CAGTAGTGTGCATGTGCAATTCAAGTGACACAAGAAAAAAAAACAGAGGTACGACAGATGTGAAGGTTACCGCAGATTGTCTCGTAGGAAGTCACGTGCCAGACAGATGACCTGTTGGAGATCTACCTAAATTCGGGGTGTTGCCACAGGTTACAGCCTGTGGGCCATGCCATACCCGCGTACAAGTGCAGCCGGCCAGCTACCTTGTCACAATCCGTACAGCAGTTCCCTGTTCTACCTTTCTCACGTCTCTCACGTTCACGGAGATATCCATTTATTCAATCCATCCTACGTCCTACATCCTACCGTTGAGGACGGCCTGCAAAATGAACACAACGACAAGAGGGGGAGGCCTGTCATTTTTTTTTTATTAGGCAGAATGGTGCGTCCTTACCAAGGTACGCCCGTAGGAACTTGGATAGTACAGAACATCCTGGTCTCCAAGCCAGCGACATTGGGACCGTGTCGCTACGGATATCCGTCACGATCTTAATCGTGTGGTGTGCCGGTGGGGCAAACGTTAACACCTATCCGTGCATGCTACGACACATGCCAACAAGAGCTGCCCTCGCAACGAAGAACATTATCGCAGCAGCTGAAGACTAAAGCAATATACTTGTAGTGCCAGCAGTCAATCCTCGCTCTGCGCGTTGATGCCCACAGCGCCTAGACATCGACTTTGGAATGGGCGTGAAAAGAACTCAACGACGTGACAAACACGGCAAGAGAGAGTCAGAGAGATTGGCCAAGACCAGGAAGGCGTTGCTGGCCACTCCGCGCTGGTGCGAGCTCGTGGCTTGTTTGTGGCTACTCGTCCAAGCAGGCCAACCTCTTGTGCCGGGCCTCTACTTAGTCCCCACACCCATGCGGTCCCTCACCTGGGGGTCACTGCTACCCTGAAAGTAGCTCCGTCCCATGTACAAGTGCAGTACAGCCATACCCAGGCTCCAAACGTCGAAACTACGATCAACTGTCACACCAGCGAACTGGAGTACGCACGGGAGATAATGGAAACGAGCAGATACAAGTGACATAGTGACGTACGTCAAAGACGTGATACCCAACAGGTGAAACATTCGCAAATATCACCCAAGGCAGACTCCACGGCTTCGCGATTCAACGACAGGCCTGGTAACCTCTGCAAGGTCGTTTCCTTATTTCCTTGAATCATGCACCCAAAATATTCCGACATAAACGTTTATGGATGCTTAGCGCATCACCCGACACTTCGTCAAACGTAGAAACAGTAAATGGAAGCGCCGAACCCCGAGACGAAGGACGGCGTCAAGCAACCCCCTCTCTCCCACAAGAATGGACTTACCCCACCCCGGGATGCGATGACAAAGTCTGGAGGCATTGTAGCAGGAGTATAGCTCTTGGGCCCTGAACGCGCTGGCACGGCACCCTCCAAGTCTATCGCCTTCGCCTCATCTCGCTCGCACAAAACAAAGTTGTCCACCTTGAGGTCGGTCCACACCAGGCCGGCCTTGTGAACACATCTAAACCGGCAACAAACGTTTGTGTGGGAATACCGCAGAGGAGGGGGGAGGAACGAAATCATCGCAACATGGCTGAAAAGCCATTCTAGCCTCGAGAAGGGTGGTCGTTGACCTAACATCACAACACCTTTCCACCCTCGACCTAGTACTGCCTGCATAAAATACAAGAGAGCGAGGGAGCAACCCGGACATCGAACCGGCGAGCATCTGAACACAACAGCGAGATCCCAGAAAAGTACGCATGGAGAAACAGGCCGGAGGAATTGAGGTAGAAAAGCGCCTATCGCTTGGACTCGGGAAATACTGACAAGAAAGAAGAGAAAACGAATACAACGTCACATGTCGCTAAGAATTTCAAGAACCAAAATCACGCCAATAACTGAAGACACTCAGAGATACACCCAAAGCGAGGACACGCCCCCGTTCACTTTCAACGTGTCTACTCACCGCATGGCGCTGGCCATGGCTGCGCCGTACTTCCTCAGCTTGTTTTGGGACAGCCCCCCCCCGTTGACTTCTGCCAGCTTGCGAAGGTCGGTGCTCCCCGCCCGCATCACCATCGCAAAGTCTCCCCTGGGACAAACACGTAAAATGAGCGATGCACAAACATGGCCATGTTGCTGGTTGGAGTGAGGAACGAGGGATCACGGTGGGGGAGCTCCGTAATCAGGCGACTCACGGGTCTATCTCGACAACAAACAAGGAAAGCACAGGTATCCCGTTGCGCGATGTGTGAATGGCGAGGCAGGACTGTAGCAGATTCTTCCATCTACTACCCGCTTCTTGCTCGGTGATTGTGTGCAACTGCTTCTTCACGGTTGCTCGAGTACGATCGAGGGAAATACGCCAGAGTGACAACCTATCGTACCCATCCTTCCAACGATTGATATCCTTCTTGTCAGAGTGATACATCTGTCCATTGGGGGGTTGATTTGGTTCTGTATAACTCAAACATCGGAATGCGTTCTACCTTCAAATGTGTCAACAGCAGCACGTGCAACAATATTGGGATCCACACGCAGACTAGCACATGCGGCAGGGGCATGAAAATCAAATGCAGTCAGCTCCACGCCAGAGCAGTATCAGCGGCAATGAAGCAGTACAATAATCTTGCTCCCAGGGCTCACCGGCCGTTGTAGTTGTCGATATTCTCCTCAAACCCCACGAAATGCTTCGAGAAAGCCCCGGCCCCGTTTCGTGCACGGATCTGCTCCAAGTTTGACACTTCCGCCGCGACCAAGGCCACGTTGGACCGCGTCGTAACCTTGATCTTCAAGGGTGTGCCCTGTTTCACGCGTCCCCGAAAGAATATGACACAAAAAAAAAGCGAGGGTGGCGAATCTTGAACGGGCGGAATGCGTGCTTTTCTCTTGTCTATGTGTCTGTTTGTGTGCGTGCGTGTCTGTCCCATCTCTTGCCCCCCCCCCCCCCCCCCCCCCCCCCCCCCCCCCCCCCCCCCCCCCCCCCCCCCCCCCCCC
>CACKRE030000537.1:43817-76990 GCA_902602495.3 Ectocarpus sp. CCAP 1310/34 | reverse complement strand
ATGGCACGGAGGCGCTCCAGTACAACTGGCTCGTCGTCGCCGTCGACCTTGAGCAGTTCGGCGGCAAGGAGGTCGGGACCAACCGCCTTCCAGTTCCCCAGGCCTTTCGTCGCCGCCTCAACCTCCTCGAGGTCTGGTACCGCCGCCAGGTGTCGGGTGGCGCGCGTCGCTGGTCGCTGCATCACCTGTTCGACAACGTCTGGGTTCAGAGTGGGGGACTTGGAGTTCAGGAGGGTATTGAAGAATCTCCGCCACCGCTTGAGGATGGCATCCTTGTTCCGGAGTAGCACGCCGTTCTCGTCTGTAACGAACTGCTGCCCCCCAGCTTGTCTCCCGCTGAGGCCCGTTGACCGCTTGAGGTGTTGGTACAGCTCCGCATGTCGCGGTCCTGGTAGATCGCTTCGAGCTCCGTCACGTATCTTTCCAGGTGGTCGTAGATGCTCGTTGCGATTGTTTCGGAAACCGATGATCTTTCGGGCAGCGGAGAACAAACGGCGTTATGCTGCTGTTCAGGAATCGATTACCGCGGGCTTCAACGCGTCCCGCGGTCAAAAGACGGCAAGGGAAGGGTAAGGGTAAAGGTTACGGGATTACCGGATTACCTTGAGCATGAATATCCCGTACGCGGCGCTCGCAAAGCGCATGTACCTCGCGGCCTCCTTACCGACAGCTTCATCACTCGGCAAAAGGTTAGCCTTCAACCTGTCAACAGGCGACGCCAGACGGGAATTATATACGGGAAAGACGAGAAAAAGGATGATGAGAAAGCATTCATTCATTCTGTCGTCGACACTCTTTCATTGGCAATTTCAAACGACCCAGCCTACTCTCTGCAAGCGTTGAGCGAAGTGACAACACTGAAACAGCAGCCAGCAGGTACGGGTTCACTAAAGCCACAGGCAGCCTGCGAGCCTATTGCGAACCAGCGCGGCGTTGTCCGGACCCGAATCGACAGACAGACAGCGGAACGGTCCACGGATTTGGCCATGACAAAAGGACCATCTTACCACTAAACTAGGAGCAAACGCTTCTTGAGGACACCCGCGACGCGTGTCCGAACCAGAACTCAAACCAACAGACAAAAAAACAAACACAGCACGATCGATCGATCGGCCCGCACGTGCAAGGCGAGCACGCCAGCCTCCGTGACAGGCACTTACCCAGCCTTGGGTGGGGCTTGTAGTGACGCGGCTCTCTCGTGGACCGTGTTGAGAACTAAAAGGTTGACCTACGGGTGGCAGCAACATGAAAAGAAGCAGAGTGGAGCGAGAGATGGGCGGGATAACTGAAGAGGCCAGGAGGTGGGTTTCGTTTCGCACCAGTTCATCTCTATCAACACACAAGAATCCACGATACATCAACAGGGAATTCATGGTTGCATAACCCAGTTGTGCTTCTACTGACCTACCTCCGTTACGGAATCAACCCGCAGGGAACCTGTTGAATACCATTTCACAATCTGTTCGTGTTTAAGTTAGTGGTGCAGGGAGATATTCATACTGTAAAATATCTCACCAAGGCGTTGGGAACCCGATCTCTCTTCCAATCCCACTTTACGTCGGTGCGAAGGTCTCTCTCGAACGCCGTCACTACCCCCTTGATACTCTGCAGCGCTTCTCCCAGTTCTGGGCTGATGAAAGAGCCTGGACATGTTATGGTAGATGTTGTAGGGTAGTGTCAGCACCAAGGGCTCTCACTGCGGGCATTCAGCAAGTGAGATCGTGACCTCGTAATTGTAGTAATGTTTTACATCAGGATTACCGTTGTACTATACGAATACATACACACATCATCATGTGCCCCCCTCCCCAATGCTTGAGCATTCCGTCCTTCGAGTCTTTCACATGCGATCATCGGCCCACCTGTAGCCTACCTCGTACTTGTGCACGTCTACGGCTTTCGCACCCATTTTTTGGAACAATAGTGCGTGCTATACGTACACCTCCAATTCCTCGATGACAATCCCCGTGGTTTGGGAAGATGTGCGTAGAAGAAGAGCAACCCGTGGTATCCTACCTTAAGTCCAAGCTGGGTTCAGGTAGGATTCCCTGCCCGTACTTCGCTATGCTGTCAAGCACATGCTACGTCGGCCGCCGCCGCCGCCGCCGCCGCCGCCGCCGCCGCAGCAGCAGCAGCAGCAGCAGCAGCAGCAGCAGCAGCAGCAGCAGCGACCATACTCATAAGAAAAATATGGTGGACACCGCGCGGCTGGAAGGTTTTGTTTTGTTGTTTTTTCTCCCATCATTGGATTCTGTCGTCTGCCCTTCTGGCCCCTATCCTCCACTTCTATCAGCTAGACGACCCAACCGGGGTCACATAGGAGGGGGGGGTTGGACCCCCTCCCGCGGTTCCTGCCTGAGATATTTCTATCGCGAGAAGGGTACAGCAATCCCTTCCCTCGCGACTTATGAAGTCGATCAAATTTACTAACAACGAGCTTTGCAGCGCGTCGCTTCCAACGGAGACCAGGATTTAATAAGCGAGAAAAAACTCACTCTGTCGGGACTCGAACCCATGACCTGGCCCTTAGCAGGCTACGAGGCTACCCACTAGACCACTGGGGCGACAGGAAGGTATGATCATGTGTCGAATCCGTTCGGTTGGGGTACGCAAATTCGTCAGCGAGCCCCCCACGCCCGCCCTTCTCCCGCCAACGCCACCCTTGCCCTTTCCTCAACTTCCCCGGTACAGCAGTATCTTGGCTTGCTCGAGTTGTTAAATACGCGAGAGGGGTAGCCCACCCTCGCCACGCCCAAATACATGGGGCCTCCCCAAACCTGGACCACCCATCCCTGCGGCAGTGATGTGTGATGTGTTTACACATCGACCTGCCGCAGGGATGTGTGGTGCAACTTGAGGGGGACCCCATCTACCTGGACGTGACGAGCGGGGGCTAGCCCTCCCGCGTATTTAACAGCTCGAGCAAGCCCAGGGCTAACGTATGGTGAGCAGCGCACATTGATATCAACGGTTTGATTGGTGATACACTGGTGAGTGTGCTGAGAGCAACAAATAAAACGTGAATGAACTGCTTTCCTTTCATCGTGCCTAGAACGTTATCTCTTCCAACATTTTTTTTTAGTCAACCGTTAGTTTAGGGTTTTCCGAAGTGCCCGAAGCTCTGATGTATATCTCGCCCCCATTTCGAGGAAGAAGAGGGTGGACTATGGTAGGTTCCATGACGTAAGATACCACACCCCCTGGAGCGATTTTCAAAGCTCGATTACTCCACGACCAAGAGGATGCCGAAGGCAAGCGATACATGTTCGGAAAGCTCTGACGCCACAGTTCTAACTCCACCATTTCGGCATGGTCATTACTTTCCCGAGTAATCAAGATATGTAAATCGGCCCAGGGGGTGTGATATCTTATGCAACCTACGGTCTGTCCACCTTGTGCTTCTTCTTACACACTGCATGCATATATAGAGGTAATTAATTTTACGGGAATCGGGATCTTCAGGAATGGGTCGCTCACAGCGCAGCGGGGCGATTCGACCCCCTCTGAAAACAGTACGTTAACTTCGCGCCCTCATAGCGCGCGCCCAGACGCACGGGGAGACTGGCGCCTTCGCACGGTGGCACCTGGTGGCCTAGCGAACAGAATGACTCATTTCGCGCGGTCCCGATTGTGCCCGCTGAGTTGGGAATCAGTGTCGTGAAAGCGCGCTGAAACCCGCAGAACCGACGTCTTTCGCCTTCCGTTCGCAAAAAGGTGACAGTCCCGTTTTGCGGGGTTTTGGTATTTAGGTTGGTGTGTTGCCGGCAGGGAGAGAAAAAACACGAACACCCTCAATAGCCAGCACGTACTACCGTCTATTCACCTCTAGTGGGGTTTGTAGCAAGGGCAGTTTTCACGTAGTAGGTCGATCACAGTTTCTGAGCAAGCATAACGAAGCCGCTCAACGAAGCCGGGAGCGTGTAGCCCTCTCTGCTGCTGTGGGTTCTGGATCATTAGTTGGGTCAAAACTTCGCCCAAACTTCTGGAAGTAAAGATAGATTCGTTTTNTCCGATCTCTCTCTACCCAGTACCTTCGTATGTCCGTACTGATACAACACTGAACGCGGTCGATTCCCGTGGTCGCAGGCTAACTTACCCATAAAAGGTACACTCAAATAAAATGGCCCCGAGGGGTCCGCAAGTCAATAGAAATCAACGACAGATATTCTGGAGTCCTCCACTCCCTCTGCGCGCTATGCGAGGTAACAACTGAGACTAGGGGTCACCATCACGGGCCGGAGAGAATGAGGTACACCCCCTTGGTTCAATCTTGGTACTTCACAACGCAAGCAGAAACAAGGCCATCTGGTGTGCCTCGACGTGAAAGACTGCCCCGACGGTCGGCTCGCGGTCCGCACGAAGCGTGTCTTCATTTATTGAGTAGTCCTGTTTTTTTTTTTTCTTCTTGCGCCTTTTTCCAGGTTCTTGCACGTATTGTTCTGCGTCATATTTTCCTCCTGTAGTTCTGGGCTTGCGTTGTCTTCCCATGCGCACCTATTTCTACTGTACATTCGTTTGTAAGTAGTCAAATCTGATTTTTCTTTCGTTTGGAGTACTTCTGCGAAGTCTCGGCCTTCTTATCTAATATATATTTTGTGTTCCTCCATCTGGCCCCTCTGTCATGCGACACTCATCCTTCCCATCAAATACAACACTCCCGCCCTTGGCATCCAGCCTCACCCACCATCCACACCACTTCCCTTCCACCACCACCTAGACACAGCAACCCAGAGGACGGGGGGCCGATAGGCCCCCCACGTCCGGAGACCCTTTATATATAAATATATATATACTTGGTATTTTTTTTTTTCTCCCATCATTGGACCCTGTCGTCTGCCCCTCTGGCCCCTATCCTCCACTTCTACTAGCTAGACGACCCAACCGGGGTCATATAGGAGGGGGGCGCTGGACACCCTCCTGGGGTTCCTGCCTGGGGTATTTTTATCGCGAAAAGGGTACACAGCAATCCCTTCCCTCGCGACTTACGAAGTCAATTATGGTTCACTAACAACGAGCTTTGCAGCGCGTCGCTTTCATCCTTGACTAGGATTTCTTCAGTGGGAAAAAAATTCACTCTGCTGGCACTCGAACCCATGACCTGGCCCAAAGCAGGCTGCGAGGTTTCCCACTAGACCACCGGGGCGACTATATATACAGCAGTGTTCGAGTACACCGCAAAGGTACGCTGCCAGTGGAAGTTGGTACCTTACCACCGTACATTGGGTCGCGTAAGATACCACACCCCCTGGACCGACTCTTCAAACCCGCTTCACAAACCAAGAGATGCCAACGCAACGACACGTGTTCGAAAAGGTCTCCACGAGAGAGTTCTTACATTCCTACGCTGCCCTTTCCGGCACCGTCACTGCTCTTGATGCCGAGTAATCGGGCTTTGAACATCGAAAGTTGGTCTAGGGGGTATCTCACGCAACCTGCAGCGGTGCTACTTGCCAGGCACGCTGCTGTTTCTTGCTCAAAAATCGTTTAGCAGCGAAAGCAAAGAGATGCCCGTCTTTAAGTCTTTCTCACGTGTGATCTGGTTAAGGAGGCGAGTGTTCTCCGCCCATTCCCATCCCGCGTAAGCGGCAGGGACACCGAGCAGGGTGGAAATTAGCCCGACTGCAACCGTCCTCTTCCTCGAGGCAGACATGCGTGTGCCTGCGTCCTGATGCTGGTAGCTGCCCGACCTCTTACGTTTGAAGGGAGTGCTTCATTGCAGCCCCCCGCTCAACCCCTTGTCCTTCTCCGCGTCCCCGGCCTGTCAATACAACGGCACCTCTTCGGCCCTTAAATGCCTGGCACGGCGCGGTCTAACTGGTCTCTTTGAGGGGGCTCGTGAAGCGCAGGGCTCGATGCACCACGCCCCCTCCCCCCTCTCCCTTTCAGGCCAGTTTGTTTGTTCGGTACCCTTTTTACTTTTGAACGAGTTCAAAATATCGAAGTGAGCAGCTGGCAGCGGGTCACTAAACGTCGTCTTGTCTCTTGTCTTGCACAGAACGTACCTCACCCCCCTATAGTACTGCTGTGAGCTACACAGCTTGGGGGACGTATTAACAATCGGCAGCGCTAACAGCAAGCTGTGGGCTGGGTACCCCAGGGACGTCCCGATTTTGTCCAATCCCCTTTTTTGTTTGGGGGCGGGGTACCATTCCATCTTACTGACACACACAGACATTTTTTGTTTTTATGCATATGCAGAGCGGTCGATGTCAAATTTGATATTTGAAGACATCATGGACATGGAGACAAAATATTCACACACCGCATGCTTCTTCGCTCTTGCAGACATTGAACGACGGCTGACAGCAGCCATGCCCGCCTAGCACACAGTTCTGGCCACCCGTCAGCATACTACGCTGACGCTCCATTTCTAGTCTGGAGAGCACTCAAGCAGCGGCGAATTATGACGGGGAGGAAGCAGATCCTGTTCGCCAGGTCGCCTCTGCTGGGCGCGCTGGGTGGAGAAGACTGGCGACAGAGGATGACCTCGCCAGGCTTGCAACACGGGAAGGTGTTGCTTGGGTTTGCAGCTGCGGGCACAACTTCGGCACCGCTGCGACTACCACGGCCGAAAACCTCGATGTGCAAAGCGGTAGGCTGTATGTATCGAAAAATTCGTGGATCGACTTTGACGATCCGTCCAGGGGGGTGTGGTATCTCGTGTCAGTACATAGACATTACGTAGCAGTAGTGTTACCGCATTTCGAGGTATGTGATCGTGGTTGCTCATGATTATTTGGCGCCGCCGGGTGCTAAGATGTGACGTCATGTTAGATCAGGCCTTTATGCCGAGACATGTGCCCTTCTGTTCAGTGTGTGCGTGCAGACGATACATGACGTGTGTGCGTGGGATGTTGTGAGTTGGCTTGGAAGTCGTTAATCAAAAGAAAGAGAACAACGGAGAGCAACAACCTGCTACTTACAACTGCTGTGGTCGGACACGAGAGTTCCACACAGGACAGAAGGTGGTTGATTCTGAAGGACAGGGTCAAATACCATTACAGTAGACTGCACGTGGTATCAACTTGCTTTTTTTCTTCGCGTCCGGAGAGTACACACTTGCTCCTACTGCTGTCTGCATAGACTATACGTAGACTATACCTATGTTAAATTTCGTCGAGCAAGGTCGAGCCTCAATATCTTACCAGAAAATTGCCATCCATGTGGTCTAACCATAGAATATATTCTAGACTTTGCATGCGATACCTCCATATTTGGCATATGTATTTCGTCACCACCGCCGCCGAGTACAAGATTTATACAACGACAGGAGTACAGCAGTAGTGTGCGATCGTCGGCTGCGCGGTGTTTATCAACTTAACCTGTTGTGGAAGAAGCTGAAATATTTCTCTATTTGTTCCTGAACATTTGAGCCTTTCATTCTTGAATACAACCCGGTTCGAGATATTGCGCCTTTCGAAAGGTAGGTGTGTTGAAGTCGGCATAGAGTGAGTGTTGAGGAACACCTGCTGGATGCTGGACATATTTGACACTGAAAGATGAGTACGCCAGCTTGCACAAAAACATCTTCACACTTGAAACAAAAACGCGCGAAAGAACCAAAATCTGACCGCCCCTCACCCCCCCCTTGAAAGATAAAATCAATACTTCAGTAATTAATACGGTACGGAGAACGAACAGAACGAACGCCCCATCATCGAGACCTATGCATATCAATGTTTTGAATGTAACAAGTTTGAGGCTAAGCAAATGTTGTACGTTGATTTTGCCAATCCCCTTTTGGTCCAGCACTCTCGAGGCAGCTACAAAGTGCTTACAACTGGCTATGGAAGGGAAAGCAACAGAAAATAAATTAAGTCATATGCAGCTGTCATTCGTACGCAAGGAAGTAAGCACAAGATGCCGAACACCCTTAGCAGGATGCAGCGCACCCTTCATGCGACTCGCCGAATACCTCACGGCGCTTCGCGCTTGGTGATGTGAGAGCCTGGTCCGGTGAGAACCCGGCGTGCTCCGTCCCGGCTTTGTAGGGATGCGAGGTCAATGGTCTAACGACTACGGCATGCACGACTATGAGTACACCCCCCCTCCCAACGCTTAATTTCCGCCCTTCGTGTTGGGCATACATGTCCAATCTCGGTGCCACTCTCGAGTGTAGCGACCCCCCGAATGCAGCGAGCGACAGTTTGGAGTGTAACTTCGCATGTATGTATTAATGTGCTTCGCGTTGGCGGCGGGTTTGATGTTTTCCTGTCGCCTTTTCTTGGCGTGATGAGCCTCGGTGTGGACACCCGTGTGATGGGCAATTTCCATCGTTGCGCCTCAGTATAACGAAAACGAAATTTATAATTCCCTTGTCATCGGTTTGGCAATCATTGGCAGACGAAGCTGGCCAATAAGCAGAGACTCGCTAAGAAACACATGGAACTCTCGAGGGGGGCGGCGATGTTACGCGCTTGGCTTATACCCAAGGAAGCTGCCGTAGCCTCGCCCCACGTCGCCAGTGGTGCACAAGCGCGGCGGCAAGGGGCGGGCTCTGGAGTTGCGTGTGTGGACGGGGTGAAGAACGAGAGCCTTCCTGAACCGGCCGGCGCAGGCGACAACAAGCAGCAAGTCTTGGACCTTCTGGCCGTTGTTTCAAGTCCGGGAGCCAGTAACTCCTTGACGGAACAGGCCAGGACGCCCTCCAGGAAGCGGTCAGGCGATAACCACCAAGGGGCGAGGGGAGCGGCGCGACCGCGAACATCCGAGGGTGGTGCTAGCGGCGATGTCGGTGGCAGCACCCCACCAGCAACAGGGAAACCTCGTCATGGTGGCGATGTTGTTCGGATGTAGGGATCTTGAGCAGCAGTGCACGACATGAAAATAATCAATGTTGACGGGTTTTTTTCTTCGCAACAAACACTTTTTTTTGTGCTGTTAGGTCACTTGGAAACAGAGGAAGCTAGATGGAAGCGAACATGACTTGTACAAATGGGTGTTAGTCGATGTTTGTTTACATGTTTTTTCTTGCGGCTTCAATCACTCGGTCATTTCGCATCGTTCGCGGACAGACGCAGCCGTCCAGACAGGCAACGTTATCGCATGTATATGGTAACTGGTATGCAAGCGGGTCGATTTACGTGTCAAATCCTTGTTCCGTGCGCGTAGCTGCTACAGCACTGGATGGAACAGATGTTTGAGTGAGTGCAAAGAGAGGAACAAGGGGAGGGTAGAACCCGGTCCGGTGTGTTTTGCATCGTCCTGTGCTGCATACCGTCTACACTACCATTACCAATAATACTTGCTCTGGAGCTCCGGAGGTATTATCGGTATTATGATCAACTGTTTCCCGAACAACTTTTATAACTCGTTTCGGCGAGGAGGACGGAAAAATACTCGCCGCCGATAATCTCTTCCCATTATATCCACCATGCCAAGATTCCGGTTGGCGGAAAACAAGCTACTACTGCATATTGTAACAGTGGTGTTAGCATTATCGACTGAGTAAGGTGGTTTTCTCATCATGCCTCAGCGTAAAAACAACTGGCTGGCTAGGGTCCAATTAGTTTTGGTTAGTTTCATGGTTATTATATAGTTTCGTGGGGATCTTAACATTTGAGCCAAGGGGGGGCTAGCAACGGGGGTCTAGTCAAGGCGGGTCTGGCAAGGGGGGACTTATCAAGGCGGGTCTAGCAAGGGGGGACTAATCAAGGCGGGGCTACCTATGCATCGACTCACAGACTTGTTGCTCTTAGCAGTAGTCAAAGTTCCTTTCTTCAAGCTTGGCCGTGCTAACAGTGATGATGAGTGGTTGAGCACCTCCAACACGAATGAGACGGAACCATCAGGTACACCCTAAGGTATACCCTAGCCTTCCTCAAACCATCGCAAGATGGAATGACTCTCAATATTTACCGCCGTTCATGCTACCGTGGACAAATATCTACCTAGCTAGCTAGGTCGTAGTGTTTCTATTGTCATTACTACATGCATTCTTGGCTTGCTTGTTGTACAACAAATACTCGAGAGTTATTCTACATAATACATACATGTCGAACACAACAACAGTACAATTAATTTCATGTGGAACGCAAACGTGCTGCAGGGATTGTAGGTGTGCCTCTTCGGGCTTGTTGAGTAGACTACCCTTTTCTTGCTAAATAGTGTGTGTGTTCTTTAGATCTTCTGATGGCTCTAGCGTTTTTGTGACGACCACGGACCGAGCCTTTGCTAGATTTTGGGATTAGCAACTGACACGATTTTAATATGAAGACAACAACAATGGAACGCAACATACATCCGATCCGTCTGTCTGGAGTATGCTCAATGAGCAACAACAGTCATTGGGTGATGATGTATAGAACATTATGCATACGATGAACGCTTAATACAGGCAGGAAGACAGGAGGACCACCCAGTCCATAGTCCAGTCCAGTGCATCAAGCCCTCACGACTTTACGAGCCTTATTTTTTAGTTTTCCCATTACGACCCAAGCGAATCCATCTCTATCCAAGAAAAGAGTCTAAGATCGATCATCAATGAATCCATAGCGTCAGCGAAGGCTACTTGTATTGTCCGTCTTTTCGAGGGGGGGGGCGCAAGTGGTGGCACGACGGGGAGGGGAAGGGGATGACAGCTGTGCGCTAATACTTCAGCTGTGTACCAATCATTTCAAATGCTGTTTGTCGCCGAGATGCAGGGTGCACTTCAGTGTAGACTACACGGTGTTTGTTTTTTTTCGGCGGTGTCGCGAAGATCTTGCTACCCTACGGATGTAGACTAGACTATTTACAGAGGTCCCTGTTTAGTGTTCGATGTGCCCAGAAAATTCGCCGGCAATACCGGACCGGCCCTATCAAAGTACTGACAATGACTTGGAAATTCAGTGTGTGCTCGCCAAAAACACCGGCACTTTACCGCATTGGCGCTATTCAACCGGCACTTAACAGGGACCCACTCTGTAGTCAAGTATTCCTCGTGGCGTACGTACATGGGTCGAAGAGATATTTTTGGCGGGGTCCCTTGTAGTTCTCGTCACACGGCTGAGAGGACGCCCCCATGTTCAGCAAGAGCTGTGCTTTGACCTGTGGTGTTGCTCCACCCGGTGAGTAAATGCCAGCGCAGAGGCATTAACAAAATCCAAAAACAAGAATTGGGCTTGGAAGTTGTCACGTATGGACTACGTTTTTTTTCCTCCGTCCAGTTCGACGGTATTTACTTACTTCACGCTTGGCAACAACAGGAGAAGGGCGTGGACACGGTGTACAGAACATCGTCTTGTCACGTCATCAAACCAGAACCTTTCGCGGCGTCCCGCCGATCGTCGCGACACGATTGGCTGCAAGGATCACCCAACCCATTCACACTTTACACTAGGGTGCCATCCCCCCTGACACTACTACTAGTTGAAGCGGGTGAATCCGTTCGAACTTGAGACTAAAGGTGGAGAAATGCATCACGGGACAAAAATCAAGCAATCGACAAATAATGTAACCTGGAGGCAAACAATCCCCAAGATGCAAAGGCGATCAACATCGATTGTTCTGGGCACACCCCTCCCTATATACTGTTCGCTACAACGTCATACCCCGCACCCTGTCCTCATGGAAATGACACGCTGGAGCTTGGATCAACGCCATGCCAAAAACTCAGGTACGGAACGAACTACTTGTAGGTTGTATTGGCTATTGAGTTCTGCCAGCCCCGCCAAACAGGGAAGCGAACAGCTCCGAAGGTTCCATCGGGGGTGTCTCATACTCCTGTCGCAGAGACGCATCATTGACGCACGAAAAAGCGGCAACCATTGAGCGTGATGGGGGTGTGTGTACTCATAGTCGTGCATGCCGTAGTCGTTAGACCATTGACCTCGCATCCCTACAAAGCCGGGACGGAGCACGCCGGGTTCTCACCGGACCAGGCTCTCACATCACCAAGCGCGAAGCGCCGTGAGATATTCGGCGAGTCGCATGAAGGGTGCGCTGCATCCTGCTAAGGGTTTTCGGCATCTTGTGCTTACTTCCTTGCGTACGGATGACAGCTGCGTATGACTTAATTTACTTTCTCGTGCTTTCACTTCCAGAGACAGTTGTAAGCACTGTGTAACTGCCTCGAGGGTGCTTGACCATTTTAACACAACGTGGTGCGATCATCCCCCTTGCGCGGAGTGAGGGTTCTCCACCCCGCACAACATGATCTACTCGACCACCATTATGGTTACCGCCAAAAAAAAAAACGGAGGTAAAAAAAAAAAACGGTAACCTGGTTGCCGAGTTCACGAAGTGAATTGGCTTGTTTTACAACGTCGTTGCCAAGCGACGAAAACCCAACCCCGATGGCAAACACCGGGGGCCGGAAGCAGAAAAAATAGCGAGTTGAAGCAAGCAAGACGCCCGCGCACGACTACACTGCAGCTGTGCGGATCGCCACAGCCCTACACGTGGATACACAAACTACCGCAAGGCCGGAAGTGGGTCCTTCTCGTAGAGCAGTTCAGGGATCCTCCCGGCAGGCAGAACCGACCTCACCGGTCATCGACCCCTCTTGATGCGCGTAACTCCGAACGTTTCCAGCAGAGCAATCAAGAGCACCGCAAACACAGACAACGTCAAAGCCCACCCCTTCACGTCACGTAGAAACGAGGAAGCTACTGTTCCTCACCTGCGGGAACATGAAGTTCTGCATCTTAGGGTGCGTGACGTACTTGATCTTGCGCCCTTTGGACGCTTTCCGGTCCACGCTCTTCTTTCGCGATTTCCGTCGGATGGGAACCGCGGAGTAACCGCTGCCGGCGGTCCCGCTGGCGTCCATAAACTCCTGACAAACCACAACGAGGTAACACGCGTGCATGTGCACCAGTACATGGCAAGTGCGTGTTAAGAGTGGCACACAGTGCTGGCGACCGCTTCGTGAGCGAACGGTGAACGAAAACCTTCGTCCAACGCAGTGCAAGGCAGAAGAATTCAGGTTTGCAAGGAAGCCGAACTCTAACTCCAACACTAGGCATAGTCTAAGCGTACAGGAGTGAGCGCGAAGCTGCTGTCAGGCTTCGAAGCTCTAGAGTGCTACTGGTAGTCCCCCCCCTCCGAGATGTTTCAAGGGGCATTCCCGATGCAAATACCGCTCCTATCCCGTTCCACCTCCCCTGGGGTTGAAATCTTAATCTTGTACTTCTACAAGGTACACAAAATGCAGAACGCGCCTCTCTCCTAAAGTTGTCTCTCCTACACATGCTTGAATGGAGGTCCAGTAGGGGGGCTTTGTGTCCCCCCGGGGTACGTATTGGTACTACCTTCATCCCCGGGGATCCGGGGAAACATGACGGACATTCCCGGTCGATCAGTAACGTGGAACACCCGGGAATGACGCGTAGTAATCCCCTCCGGACAAAATGCACACACGTACACACCCTCGCCGATCAAAATAATTGCGGAAGACACTGTGTTCCGAAGGGTCTGTTTTGGTTGTTTCACTGCCGCAGCAGCCATGACAAGGACCCTGGCGAAGCACCTTTCAAACACGCCGTCCGATACCCGATATGGGACATCGCGGAACAAAACGCGGGAAGTATTCGGAGGTTGTCCGTTCCCCGGCCCGGCATGGGCCTAAGACAACGAGTACTTGAAGTGCACACCAGATCGATCCACGTCAACAGCTCTTGGCAAACCAGTCTGGCTTGTTTCGCGAACTGCCACATATGGCATAACCCCCAGGACCAACACCGCAAGTTGGAATCGACCCGGCCAAGACGACAAACAACTCAACCAAGTCCGAGGCGTGACCAACTTGCAACACAAACAGTCGAGTGATATGTACCGTGCGACGACATGCAACGCCAAAACTCGACTGCTAGATACCTTAAGTAGACAACAACACCATCACCAGCACTTGACTGCTAGATATCTTGAGCAGACACGCGACACAAACACTCGACTAACACCTTGAGTAGACATGCAACCAGCATCGACCTATGTACCTTGAGTAGGTGCTGGTACAGGTTGCGGTCATCAAGAACCTCCAGGTCGAGGGGCTCGGCTCCATCTTTTCGTCTTACACGCCCGACTACGTCTTCGTCGCCCTCATCGTCACTCCCCCCCGCCGCTGCCGCCGCCGCCGAGCCAGCGTCGCCGTCGCCTTTGGCCGCGTCGAGATGCTTGGCGAGTTTTCGTCCAAGAAACTCCGATGTCTGCGTCGCATCATGCGGGAAATGTCACGATACGGTGGGCGGAGCCGCAGGAGAATTGACACGAGGGTTAGGGGAAAGAAATCGGACGTGCCAAAGCCGCGACAAAAACAACATATTTGTCCAACGTACAGCAGTAGTGTTTTTTTGTTGTTGTTTGAACCATGAAGACGGATCTAGCAGCTAGCTCATCAGAAGGTCAACGAACATTAGGCTGTCCACATGTTCGGCGACGTACAACCCGAGGTATTGGATAGTTACGCTCCACGAAAAGGCTCTCATCATGGATTGACCAAGTGTCAAAACCCACCACTCAACGAACTGCAAATGTTGCTTCCAACACCGGCACCGTTGACAGCTCGCCATGACGGACGCCCGGGAATAAGAAGGGATACGTCGTACCGAACCTGTACAATCACCTGTTGTGCGTTAACCGCAGACCACCGTGGTGTACCACAAAAGAAAAGACTCGACCCTCCAGGGAAGGCGCCCGATGCCATGGTAACACAAGAGCGGTTCGCTAACGGTAGAGCATAAACACAACAATGCCTTCAACGTCAAAAATCTCGGCTCCCCAACCACCACCTTCTTCGCAGGTCCGTGGGGACCAAAAAACACAGTCCATGTACCGATCAAATGTCACCCAGGACAACACACAGCAAAACAAAAGTGGAATCCAACAAAATTCACCTCCAGTACACCCTCACGCTACCTAACCTATCCCACGCACCTCCGACTCCGTCATGAAGGACCTCCGGTTCGCCCGTTCTCTGTCGGCCAAGCTCGCGGTGATCTGCGCCCACGGCCCCTGGTTCACCACCTTAAACTTCTTCTGCAGGCCAGGGTCGACGAGCTGCGTCCTCTCGTGCCATCGCCCTAGCACGCCGCTCCACCACCCCATGCAACTCCTGTGCTCCGTCGCCGCCACTGCCTCCTCGCCCTCGGCATTACCCTCGGAGGTGGTGGTCGGGCCCTCGCCTTTGTCCTTGCCGTGATCGTTGCCTACTTTCTGCTCATCGTCGTCATCGGTGACCATCGCTGCCGTGCCGTCATCGCCACTACCGCCGCCGCTGTCGCCGCTTTTGCTGTTGGCGATTCCCCAGCACGACATGTGCGATCGCCGTACTGCTGACAACTGGGTGGCCAATCCTTGCGCGGCGCCTGCGCTTTCCTCGGCGAGAGCTGTCAGCTCCTCGTCACCCTCCAAGAAGAGAGGGAGCTCGTTCGGTCCTGAGGTTCGGAGAGAACGGAATATTCGGTAAATACTACTAGTAGGCTACGGGCACCTTAATGAATGGGATGTGTATGCAACGGGAGAGTCGGCAAAGGCACGCAAAAACCAAGACGGAGGTGCCGGGGGGCACGAGGATAAAACCTGGACCCGCCCACTATAATAGCAGCCAGGCTTGGAGGAACAGAACGGGGGTTACACGTTAGGGGACGTCTGCAGACGCAAGAAACGGTGTCCGCACGGGAGAGAGCGACGTCACCGCCCGGGAAAGCAAGCCCCCCCCTCCGCCGATTGCTGTGCATCTTTCTTCGTAGGATTCCGCGCCGAAAGTCGCTGGTTAGTCCAGCCTTACGAGACAAGAAGGACGGCTGTGCTGCTAGCTATGCTGTATACTCTAGCCGGGTCACCTGGCAACTTGTTGGCTGCGTTCATGAGGCGCTGCAGTAAGATTCGGACTTCGAGCAAGCTATCCCACCACTCCCGCTGCCTGAACGAGGGAAGAGCGGAACACGAAGAGACCGTGACAAAAAGAAGGGGGTAGATGGTAGGCGAGCGGAGGAATAACTTAAGGGGGGAGGAACGCCACCAAGAAATGACAATTCTTCCGGTCGTTCGTTCGATATCTAACTAAGGCCGGTGAACCTCTTCTGGTTTGAACAAATCGGGGTCCACCGCCAATACCAAATGGAACCTCTGTGGGGAACAAGAACCGCGTGCGGTCTGCGAAATTCAAAGCTCACCTGAGTGCCTCCCTGGCTCGCCGAAGCTCTCCCTGCCCCGCAACACCCCCGCCGTCCGTCCTGGCCTTCTCATCTTGCTCATCAAGCTGCTTCATCTGCTCCTCCACGGAGGCACCCGTGTCCACGTCCCCTCCCCTCACACCGGCAAACACGCTCGCCTGCTGCTGTCTTTGACGCTTGCCCCCGTCAGCGCCCCCCCCCCCTCCGTCATCTTCATCCAACTGCCCACCCCAGTGGACGCGCTTCCCTGCTCNTCCCCCCGTCAGCGCCCCCCCCCCTCCGTCATCTTCATCCAACTGCCCACCCCAGTGGACGCGCTTCCCTGCTCCCTGCCCGCTTCCGTGTTTCGACGTTGACGACGCCGTTTTCTCACCATCTTCGTCGTCCTCGTCTTCCTCACCCTCCTCAGAGGAGCTAACATCGTCAAGGTTAAATGATGGCGCCATCTTTCTTGAAGACGATGCCGCTGTTCCCTCCCCACTCTCACTCATGTCGCCATCGTCGTTGTCGTCGTCGTCAGAGCTACCGTCGCCCTCCGAAGCCTGGTCTGGATCGTGTGCGTCTCCTGTCGTGGCAACCGAAGCAGAGTTATTGCGCTTTTAGTGTTGCTGCAAAGGTATGGATAACTTGGGTATATCGGGAATGAAACCAAAATGCTCCCTGTATTACGGCACCCCCGTATCAGTGAAAGATGTCTTGGCTTCTCCTTCATCTTTTCTTGTGCTTTCGATTCGGTGCACTCGAGACACTGCAATAGAGAGGGAGGGGTCCCTCCCTTGAAGGGACGAAACTACAGCAGTAGGTAATCATATGTACTTGATGAAAATTGAAACCAGGCGTGGGGCGCAAAGCGTGAATTTTTTCCCTTTATCTTCAGGATGGAGAAAACGGCTCTACACATCGTGCTTTTCCAAACAACTCGATGGAGGGACCCTCCCGCAATTTCCGCCTAATTTTGGACCACCCGAATATTATCTCCTTGGTTCGACCGGAACGAGGTCTATAGAACACCCATTTACGATCTGCTGGCTTGTGAGGAGGGCGCAAGTCAGGGCATTCTTCGTCACACTGGTTTGGTCGCGCTCTAGCAACAGATGGCCGTCCTTGACAGAAATTCCTCCCAAAAATCATGAGAGATTTTTACCCCTTTCCCCGTGGCGTTGTAGAGGAAATGGAGGGACAAATAATCGGAGATCTCCCACACATACACGCAGTTGCTTGGTTCAAACCAGGAGAAACAGAGGAAGCACTCAGCTAAACACGCAACGCCGCAAGGAGTGGAAAGACGGCACTGGCAAGGGAAGGGATCCATACAACGGCCCAGCTACCGCCATTTCTCTCGCGAGAAAAACGGCGCGAGATGAGGTGTCGGTGCCGGAATCTCTAAAGTTCCTATGGTATTTGAACATCCGTGGGCGCCTTCTACCGCCAAAGGGGGACGATAGAATTCCTTCTGAGAATGGACACATTCCCTATTTCCTCGTGACAATAATTTTCATTTCGGTTGGTTCTACAGCAGTATTTAGTGCAGTCTAGCCTCACCTACTGCTGTTGCTTCGAGGCTCTTCCTGGACACCCGCTTGCCGTGGTACTCTTGCCCGATGCTCTCCATGTCGGCCGCCACGCGAAGATCCGCGGAAGGCCGGTGTTGGTTCATCTTCGACTCGCCTCCCTTGTCATAGTTATCGTCATCGTCGTACCTTTGAAGACCTGTTGGTCAAGACATTTCCGCAGTCCAGTGGGAGTTTTATGCATACTGCTACTGCTGTACAGCCTGCGGTTTGTTCCCCAATACTGGTGTAGCGGAAGGATGGAAAGGAAAAACCAATACTGTTGCAGCTCTTGTCAACGGAACATGTACCTGCTTGCAGTGCTGTGTCATGTACATGACATTTCTTCGCACAGCATGAACTACTGCCATGACGCAAGCGCTGCATAACCACCTCTTGTTCTGAAAGGGAACCTACCTGTTTGTGCTTTGCATACTGCTGGTGACATTTGCCAAGATCCAGTGAGCGAACAGGCATAGTAGGTCACGCTTCCGTGCCAATGTATCCATACAAATCCGCAGTCCTCCTGCCGGTTCGTGCACTACATTAGGTACGTCACTTCGACTTTCATGTATGTTATCGGTGCCTTTAGTGTAGACTTGTAGACGGTAAACAACATGTGGATGGGTTTGGTTCGGGGTGCGAACCACCGATCAGCTGCTGTAGACTGCACTGCTATCAACACGGCACCCATCGCCTCCATATATAATAATCTCCAATATCTACCCGACATATTTTATGCCGCTGCTCACTAAAGTCATTGATGGCTTAAAAGGGGTGCAGGCAACATAGGAGAGTCGCATGTTGACTCCTAGACAATGCTCGACCAACCAACCTCCCGTGTCCAACGAGAAGGTGTTACGGTGCTACTCGAGCCTGGTGTGCGCGGCTCACACGCTCGGGAGCAGATAAGCCCGATGGAGATTGCTGTGGTCGTGGGTACAACAGAAAACCGAAACGCTAGGCAAGATACTCCAAGGTGGACCTGTTTGCATGGCATGGCAACGGGGCTGTGCTGTTCGTACAGCCACAGGCGTAATACGTTCAATCATGTGTATCGGCCTTGCTCCGTGGCTGCAAAATCTCCGCACCTGCGCCGGTTCCGTCGTCGAAGTCAGGTGCATCAGGATTGAAGGTGGTACATGGCGCTGAGGAGGTCAACTCAGCCAGCCTGGCCGACAGCGTCTTGTTAGACTTATTCGACATCGAGAGAGACAGCAGCGGCCAGGAACCAGTCACCCGACCAGTTTTGCAGTGCTGCGGCTGCCAGCCAGCGGAGGACGGAGGGCGGAGGGCACCTTGTGGTGAGAATGGGTTTCAGTCTAGTTCGTGAGGCGTTATTGGTTATGATCTGAAACGGTCGACACATTCTGAGTGTCTAGACGACTGGACCGACCAACCAAGCAGCGTAGACCTAGGGCTGATGTGGCCAGCTGGATGCATCGGACCTAGGGCCTAGGCAATCATGAGCGTAGACCCAGGATTATGAGAGGAAGCCAGTAACATATGTTTGTGCATTTCATTGGATTAAGTGCAACCAATCAGATGGTTGTGTAGTAGGAGAATCGCAGACCACGGACTGACGTGCGACTGTTTGTAACGCTTGGTTGCAGTTGGACCGTCCGGAAGCTTGGCTCCGTTAAGCCTCGCACATGAATCACTCATAAAGCTTTGCCCTCAGTCTCACCGAACAGAGCTGTTTGCAAGATTGCCGAGAGTCAATAAGACACCCCAAACAACCACCGTGCCGAACACAAAGACGCTTGAACACAAGCGCTGCACTTCTGACAAGGCTGAGCCTGTTAGCAAGGAAGAGGCAGAACCCGTACCCCAGAGTACCAGTTCTCTCCACAGTGGCGTCGTCGGCAGGACGCTTTATCTAGCTTGCTTGTGCGTCGAGTGTCCACGGTTGGGGTTGTCTGAAAATCGGCACCCAGAACACCAGCGTTCTGTGCGATTGTCGATACGCACGACGTACCGCTAGGGTACCGTGCAACGGGGCTGAGGCCGCCGAGACTACCGCTACCCCCGAAGACGGGGGCGTGTGCCGTTCGCCATCAAGGAGCATTCCCAAGCGGAGTGACACCTGGCTTTCGACCGTTCAGAACGACGATGAAGCCCGCGGCAAACGATCCGAGTAGTGGGGCGGCGTCCTCGCCCAGGGCGGGATCGGCCCCTGGGGGTGTGCGCACCCCGTCGCCCAGGAGACAGCGAGCGAGGCGCGCAGGTGGGTCTCGTGTAGAGGGTCCGGTGACCCGGGCACAAAGCGCGCGCCTCCAACGTGGATCTCGTGGTACCGAGGGTCCGGTGACCCGCTCGCGTACGAAATCTCGCACACCCGTGACGCTAGGGTCGTTCGTCCCTTTGTCCCAACCAGTCGCGTCCCCGCCCGCACGTGTCTACCGCTCGTCGCGTGTTACCGCGTCGCGGTCGGACTTGGCGGCCTTGTCAGGTTCCGAGGAGGACGACGCGGGCGAAATCGCGGTCGGGTCCGGCGCCGCGAACTCGTCGGCGGAATCGGCCACTTCCGGTTCGGCGTCTGAGAGCGAGAAGGAGGCCGGTGCCCGCGTGGTGGTAGCCACGGCGGTCGCGGCGGCGGCGGCCAGGGAGGCGGCGGCCCGCGTCGCCAATGAAGGTCCCGGGGCTGCGGCTCTGGAGCACCAGGGCGATGGTTACCTGTCGGCTCAGGTGAGAGGGTTCGAGCGGCCGTCTCCCGCAGTAACGGCTGTTGGGGGTATTGTTGCCGGTTGGTCGGTGCAAGACCGAGAGCAGTTGCTCGCGGAACTGCTGGGTGCACGCCAGTCGTATGGTGATCCGGATTTGCAGGCCACACTGCAGCTGGCCCGTGACATTAGTGTTGGGGATGCAGACTCGGACCCGGAATGGGCGAAGTCTGTGGCGCTAGCCCAGGCCTTGGAGGATGCCGAGCTCGCTCTAGAAGCACATCGCCGAGCGATTGTAGATGGTCGTTCTTCCCCGAGCACGGTCCGCGTTAAATCCAAACAGTCCAAAACGTCGAAATCGAAACCGTCGGTGTCCCAATCGCGTTCTCGTCGTGCGCCGGTTTCGCGTGACATAGATGTTCACGCACACAATCGCTTCGCGGTCCTTGCGGCGCCCGATTTACGGCAGGTTGCGGAAGGTGCCGAGGAGTCCGCCTCGTCCTCGCCGGGGTCGTCGACGTCGTCGCGCCCTGCCCGACCGGCTGCGGCCGGAGTCGGGAAAGCAAAGGCTACCACGCTAGCCGGGGATGCGGTTGCGGTGCGCTCCGGAAAGGTTGGAGCGGGCGCTACTGGGTCGCCCCGTGCGCCGGCGGGCGTGCGGAACGAGCGGACGGCACCACCTGTTATTGCGCGCTCGACCCCTCCGACGGTTGAGGAGTACGACGCGCAGCTCGTCTCTTTCAAAACACGGAAGGAGGCACAGGCGACTGTGGCGGCGCAGGTTGCCGAGCTCGGTGCGCGGCACCGGAAGGCACAGCACCATTGGGAGCGCCTCGACGCGGAGGACCGCCTCCAACATGCACGCGTCCGTGCGGATACGCGCAAGTTGGGCACGGCGGTTCAAACACAGAGGGAAAAGGTGGAAAAGATGTGGCAAGACCTGCACGCGGCGCAGCAAGTGCGCGCGACGATCGAAGCGCAAATCGCCGACGCCCGGTCGTCGCTGGGCATCTTAGAGGCCCGCTACCGCGTGACGCAGGACGAACAGAGCGCTGCCCGGGGTGCGCGGGAACGGGAAGTGGCTGCGGCCAAAACAGCGGCCGATGCGCTGGCTAAGGAGCTTAGCGAGGCTTCTGTGCAGCAGCGCCGCACGCGGGGCGAGCATACGGAGCGCCTGGCGGAGGAGGAATCTGCGGCGAGAGCCCGTGGTGCGTCTGTTCTTCCGGCCCAACAGCACCCCACCGACGAAGAGGTGAGAGACGGTTGCGAGAGGCGCGAGCGCCAGCACACCGCGGACGTTGCCCTGCTCGAAGAGGCGGGCGCGGATCTTCCTGGGTTGGGGAGCGCTGCCGTACCGGCCCGAGAGGAAACCGGCGACTCGGTGTCTCTCGCCAGGGAAGTCGCCACCATCATGGCACAGGGGTCCGGCTTTACGTTCGATCAGGCCATGAAGATGGCGCTAGCGACCAAGAAACGCAAGGACTGCCCGCCATCCAGCGGATCGGAGGACGGTGGGTACCGCCGCGGAGGTGGGGGTCGCCGCGGTAGTCACGGCGGACGGGCCGGTCGGGGCGATCGCGGTGGTGGTGCCCGTGGACACTCCGGTAGGAAGCAATACCGCGGCGGAGACTCCAGTGACGGGTGGTCTGCGTCGGACTCAGGTAGCGAGTACCGCGGTGGAGGACGCAGTCAGCGCCAGGGCCGTGGTGGCGGTGGCGGACGTCACTGGTCAGGCAAGGAGACGGCGGGACGCCAGCATTCTGTTGAGAGCGGTGACTCAGACGGACATGGCCGCGGGTTTGGGGGCCGCGCGCGTGGCTCTCGCGGACGTGGAGGCCGTGGCGGACGCAACAGGTATGAGTCCGACGGTAGCGGTAACGAAGACGAGGAGACTCGTTTCGTAGGGAGACACGGTCAGGTGTCCCTTGAGGCCGTGCCGGTTGTGCGTAATACTGTTGCAGAGCATCGTGTGTGTGTCGATTCCGCGACGACGGTTGCGCCGGCTACGCCTGTAGGTGACGTAGGCCTGGACTCGTTTACTTATGTCAAACCCGAGACTCCCAAACCGCGTGTGCCGTTGTCCACGGTTACATCCGCGGTTAAATCTGAAAAAACATCTGGTGTACGCACGAAGGTTAAACCTGAAGCGGTTAAATCCGAAACCGTGAACACCGAAGCTCGTAGGCCTAAAGAGGAATTGCCGCCGAGCACAGGACGGACGGAGGAGTCCTTGCCTGTCGCACTTTCTTCATCCAGAGACGTAGAGTCCGAGCGCAAAATCCAGGGTCGTTTCGCGATCATGGCTATTAAAAATTTAATAGTTATGCCGCTCTTGCCGCTGCAGAACGACAGCGACGTGGTTGAACTTGTGCAGTTGTCAACTGCCATCACGAAATCGGTAGATCAGATTCGTGTTAGTGCTCAAGACTTTGCCCAGGATCATTGGGTCCGAGGTTGGGAAAATGTGCTTGAACGACACCTGATCAACGCTGTGCGGAAAAATCACCCTGATTCTGCCCACACCAAGCAGATTCTAGTGGCGGCAATAACACAAGCGAGAAGGGCTATGGATGCGGAGACCAGCGGTCCTGACGCCCTGACGATGGTCCTGCGATCGGTCTGTGGTGGACTGAGCAAAGTGACGTCGGCGTTGGTGCTGCAGCAGCTGCAGAATTTCGCGGTTCCCGCAGGCACCACCTTCAAGGCGTACCTTGAAGAACTGAAGGTGCTCGTTGAGAGCGTCCAACTGGTTGGGTTTGCTGAGGATGGAACTTTGCAAGTAGCTGTAAAAGCTGGCGTGACAGACCAGTTTGCCACCTTGACTGCTCCGGTGTTTCATGGTAGAAACACGCAAGCTCTGCCGTACGATAACTTAGACGATCTCATGGCGGCTTTGGAAGACATGATAGAGAACACAACCACAGCTACTTCGTCCACGCGTGTGCGGGGCATCGGGTCTGCTGTGTCTCGAGGACCAGTTGTTGCGTCGGGTGGAACGCGGGGCCGATATGGGGGTGGTTCATATTCGAGTACACAGCCGAATGTCTCCTCCCAGTCTTCGCCCGGAACAATAGGGTCGCGGAATGTGGTCATGTCTGTAGCACAATTTGATGATGAAACACGTGAATTTTGTCAAGTCAATCAAGTGCTACGCCAAAGAGGGTTTGGCCCTAATAATGATGAGCCTCCTTTTTATGTTCAGTTTGCAAGTCCGCAGGAACGGGACAAAGCCCGGCGTGACTTTGGGCCAAGATGTCTAAACTGTGGGGTGGAGACCCCCTTTCACTTTGCGAGAGAGTGCAAAGAAAAACTCTTAAATGTCTCCGGATTGATACATCCAGATATTGCCATCGGTGATCCAGCCACCGTCGAACAGAATTGGCGAAAGTGGCAACAACGATTGACCTCATGGGCGGAAACGCAAAGAAAGAAAAAGTTTCCTAGGGGTCATCAAGGATGACGGCCCGACAACAAACCGGCCCGTTTGTTGGCGGCAGCGCGGCCACCAAATCACTATGTGTCTCAAGATGTGCGTGTGACTTTAGGTGTGGCAAATGTGGGAGAAAACAATGCAACTCCACAGAACAAAGAAAACAAAAAGATCAAGTTCGTGTTGCACGCCACGAGTCATGATAACAGGCTCGATGAAGAGACGGCCTCCAACGGTAACAATGGTGTTGAAGTTGTACCACTCGAGCTCCCCGAGACAGGAAGTAATTACCCCTGTCCAGACCCGAGTACACAAACCGATACATTGGAGTGCACAACTTCCATCGCGGGGGTTGACCGTCCGAGTATTGTAGTTGATCGGAATAGGCCCCCGACTAACTCAATTGTTCGAAGCGAAACTTCCACAAGAACGCAAGGTTCGGATGTTTCGAGTGTAGTAGACAAAGGGAAAACGCACACGTCGTCACTGTCTTTAGCTACAGGGGTTATGAGTGGACCCCCTTCGTTAGGCCAGGCGAAGAGTATACCCCCCACAGGTCATGTTCACACTCGGGGAGGTTTTTCCATGGGGCGAGCAAGGCAGTCGTCGAAGGTGACTGGATTCCTGGGTAGAGGAACGCCACGTACTGCCGGCTCAGCAGGTTCCCGCACGGCAACACTAAAGGCAAGTGTTGGCGTTGATTCTGCGCAAAGTGGTTTGGCTCATGAAAGCATCGACGAATGCGAAGCGCAAACCAAAGGGAGAGTTGATCAGTGCAGCAGAAGTGCAAGTGCTGGAAACTCAGCAGGTACCCTGTCTCCAATAGTTGAACCTAATATTGGTGATGATTCTGCAGAAATCAGTAAAGATTTTATTCCACATGCGAATGATGAAGACAACATATTCGCGTTGAATAATAATCAGGAAAAACTTGCCGCCAAAATCGCGCGAGGTAAGGTGTTTCCTCCTCCCAAGGTATCCCTTAACCCGGGGGAAAGAGCGGACTATTTGCAAGAATTTTCGCGAGTTGTAGGAGGTGATGTTACTCTTAACAGAAGTAATCATACTGCCGCAGTGTCCATGTTTGTGGGATCCAAAGCGACTCAAACATTTGGATGTGATGCATTGTTGGACACGGGAAGTCCAGCGTCATTTGTGAAAGAAAGTACGCTTACACAAATGCTTGCATGCGGAGCAGCATCCTCTGACGGGATCAAAAATGGAAAACAATTGCAATGGGGAGGCTTTAATGGAGTCCCATTGAAAACATCGAAACGGGTGAGACTTAACGTGCATATGTGGCGAGGTGGTCGCTACGCACCACGAAACATAGGCTCTTGCACAGCCTGTTTAGCAGTATTCGCTAATGTGGTGCCAGACAATGCTATGTCTCACGCTGTTTTATTGGGTCGTGACAGTTGGGAAGAATTCCCTCAACGAAAATATGTTGACGTTAACGATGATGAAACAATAGTTACCTTTGCGGGAGCTATTGCAAATTCACCTGCAACAGATCCTGCTTTTGCAGCATGGGTTGATGCAGCGGTGAGTTTGGTGGAACCTGAGTCCACTAACAGAGTCATTGTGAGATACGCGGGTACACAAATGAGTTTGCCGGATGCACTATCCTGGGTAACAGTGGAATTGACGAATTCCGATGGTACTGCCGCTGATAACGGTTCATATTACGTGCGTTTTGCCGATGGTTGGTCCCCGCAGGAAGCCATCGTTGATGCTGGAATGTCTGACATTCCGTTACATCGCACGGGGGAAGAAAATTTCCAAGTTCAGCAAGGAATGCGGTTGGGAACTGGCGGAGCCAAGTTGGAACTCGGTGTGGTTGAAGAACTACCGAAGTCTGGCATCGATGAGCTTGTAGGAACAGTGGTGGAAGATGTTCCAGGTGTGCGCATTAAAGATCCGCCTGAAGATGTACTGTGTTGTTTGGATGCGGACCAGCAACTAGCTTTCAGGAATTTGTGGGACAAGATTCCAGTACATCTACAGACCATTAAATTCGATTTTGCGGCTGCATTATGGTCACCGAAAGATATAAGAGACCTTGGGGATTTGCTTTGTGCGATGGAAGATCGTTTTTCAAAACATCCGACGGATATGGGATACGTGACTGTAGATCCTTTCCGAATAATCCTCAAGAAAGACGCACAGCCTGTTAAGCAAAGACCTTACAGGCATTCGCCTGTCATCGCAGCAAAGGTGCAGTGCGAAATTGATCGTTTGTTACTGGCAGGAATATTGCGGAGGTCATATTCTGCTTGGTCGTCTCCGTTGGTTGTGGTGGCAAAAGCCAATGGAAAAATTCGGTTAACTTGCAATTACAAGAAAGTTAACCAGCAATCGATCATTCCGGTGTTACCGTTGCCGACGGTAGCTGATTTATTGTCAGGATTGGAGGGTGCGAAAGTGTTTAGTACAATGGACTTGATCTCAGGATTTTTCCAGTGTGCAATTCACCCTGACAGTATTCCGATTACAGCTGTTTGCACAACTTTCGGTAACTACGAGTGGACTCGGTGTCCCATGGGGTTGGCTAGTTCCCCAGGATGGTTCCAAAGCATTATGTTGCGTGTATGCGAAGGGCTTGAACGATGTAAGCTGTTCATCGATGATATTGTTATTTTCTCTAAAAGCGGGAAAGAACATGTCGTTGATATGACACAATTTTTCGAGCGGTTAAAGAGATTTAACCTTAAACTCGCACCTAAGAAAACTTGCCTGGGTGTTAAGGTTGTCAAGTTTCTAGGACACGAAGTCACTGCGAAAGGTCTAAAACCAGACCCAGCTAAAGTGGCTAGTTTGCAACGAATTCCTATGCCAACGAACGTTAGCCAGCTGAGGTCACTCTTGGGTGGGCTGAGCTACTATCGAAGTTTCCTTCCAAATATGGCAGCTCAAACGCGTCCGTTAAACAATCTCTTGAAGAAGGGTACCAAGTTTGTTTTTGGCACGGAACATGTGGAAATCGTACAACGGTTGATGGATAAACTGTCTAGTCCGGACGTGTTAGCCTTTCCGAATTATCGAGATGCGATATCGGGGGTCAGAAAATTTCGTGTTATCACGGATGCGTCCCAGGATGGATTGGGTGCAGTTATAGAACAAGATCAACCTGATGGCACAACCAGACCTTTGTGTTTCTTGAGCAGATCTACTCTTCCTAATGAGAAGCAGTGGACACCAACGGAACTTGAATGTGGTGCTTTGGTCTGGGCGATTAAAAAGAACCGTCAATATTTCTATGGTATACCTTTTGAGGTAGTCACCGATCATCAGCCATTGTTAAACCTGGAGAGTTTGTCCTCTAAGGTTAATCGCGTACAACGATGGTTTGATTTTCTGTCTGCATATACGTACACGTTACAATACAGGCCCGGCAAAAAGAATGGCAACGCGGATATGATGTCCAGATTACCGCTGCCTGCAACATCACAAGACTCCAGTCCTGCACTTCGATTGACTGACCCAGAAGACGTCGATGTGTACTTCTTGGATGCAAGCGGTGAGTTGCCTGCAAATGTGCAAACCGGTGAAACATATGTGTCAAGCTTGGGTGGGCTCGCGGAGGGTGA
Organism: Ectocarpus sp. CCAP 1310/34; assembly: GCA_902602495.3. Taxonomy (NCBI): domain Eukaryota; class Phaeophyceae; order Ectocarpales; family Ectocarpaceae; genus Ectocarpus; species Ectocarpus sp. CCAP 1310/34. The sequence goes on along the minus strand of CACKRE030000537.1, from coordinate 49,663 downwards.
ACCCCGGGTATTATTTTCGGAGGGAGAGAGTAGAGAAGAGATCGAAGCAATACCTGAACCCGAAGATGACATGATGCCATACGAAGAGTGGGACAGTCAAGAAGCACGAAACTTTGGAGAAAATCTCTGCAAAAAGAAGGCTGCAGATTGGGCTGAAGCTCAGGGGAAAGATGTCACTGTGAAAACGGCAATAGCGTTTTTACAGAAGGGAACAGTGATGCCCGAAGTTTCGGTGGATAATCTACCAATAGGTGCGGATTTTGATGAAATAAAAAGAATATTGGCACAAGGCGAACTCTTGGAGTTACCTGATGGACAGAAATTGTTGGTCAAGAAGTTAACCACAATGCCCGCTGAACGTCCTAACAGGAATCCTGGGGAGTACGAACGACTATTGGGAGAAGAGCCTGTTCGTACCTACGTGCCGATGCTATTGAGACCATGGGTGATGGACTGCGCTCACAAGGAAGCGATCCACCTAGGTGAGAAGGTTACTCTCGGAATCCTGAAACGGTATTATTGGTGGATAGGGCAGAGTCAAAGTGTAAAGTGGTGGTGCCGAGCTTGCTACGCATGTCAAGCGCGGAAGACTCCGAGGCATACTAGAAGATGGCCCCTAGTATCTTTATCTTTGCCGAGTAGGCCCGGTGAAATGGTGGCCTTTGATTTCTTGGGACCTCTACCACAAACTAAGAAAGGAAGACAGTATGTGTTTCTGGTGGTTGATCTGTTTAGCAGGTATGCTGAAGCATATGCATTAACCGCTGCAGAAAAGACAGCTCAGGGATGTTCCGCAATACTGGTGCAACAGTATATCCCTAGATGGGGTTGTCCGCACACATTTCTGTCTGACAGAGGGGCAGAGTTTACCGCACCCGTAAGCAGGGAGATATACCGGATGCAGGGAACGGTGAAAATGTTTACTAGCTCATATCACCCACAGACGAATGGCATGGTGGAACGTCTGAATCATACCCTATGTCAAATGCTGTCTCATCTAATTGCAGATGACCAGAAGAATTGGGATGAATACTTGAGTACTGCAATTGCAGCACACAATAACAACATGAGCAGGGGAACCGGATTATCTCCTAATGAGATCCACATAGGTCGATATACCAGATTACCGATGACGATCTTGGAAGGTCGTGGGGTGAAGGGTCACCAGAGCTTTAAACAAGATCAGCTAGACTATCTCGAATTAATGAGGGCTAGACAAGTTAAAGCCTATAATCTGGTTAAAGAGGAAGACCGATTGATCAAAGCTAAACACGCTAAGGCTAATGAAGCTTTGGTGAAGGAGCTCAAAACCAGGCGCCCTAAAATTGAGGCGAACGATTGGGTGTGGTTATATAATGATCAGAGCACTATAACTGGAGGAGGGAAACATGTGCTGAAACCTCAAACAATCAAGTCTGGAGAGAGAAAGTCCTTTGCTTTGGTGTCCAAGTTGGCATACTGTTGGACTGGACCATATCGGGTGTTATTTGTTGGACCTGGAACCGCGCCTGATGGCAGAGAAGTGGGGCCTAAACTGGTGCTCTTAGATGTACGAAAGGATGAACCTGGAAAAGACATAACGTCTCGGGTATCTGTATTGAGGGTGAAGAAATGTTTTAACCCCCATTCAGAGGATGACAAACCAAGGTTTTTACCGTGGGCCATGAGTAATTATGTTCTGAACAAATACTCTGAGTTATCACCTCCTTTCCATCTTACGGGTGAAGACGTGCAGATAAACTTGGACACGTACCGTAATGTGCCATGGAAAATATCCAAGCATCGGTTGGTGCGAGGATTGTCAGGAAAGATTGCGGTTCAATATTACACACATTGGGACGAAACCGAACTGTGCACTTGGGAGCACGAGGAGGAATTGAAACAGTACGGTAATTTCGTTATGAGGTATTGGACGGGAAAGATCGAGTTGGTCGGTGGTGAAAACGCGAAGTACCGAAGGTATCGTGTCCAATGTGCAAAAAGAGCCGAGGCCAGGCTTAATGGTGGAAGACATGTACCTGATGGGTTTAAAGTGTGCTGCGATACGCGTGAGCGGCCAACCCTATATGGCACTGATATTATCGGGTCTTACATTTATTTCAAAACCCGCGATTTTGGATGGCAGATCGCGAAGGTGATCATGGTGGCGGAGGATGGTGAGAGCGTGGAGAACCCACACACCGTGAAGTTCTTGGATCTTGCGAGGCAAGAGAATGTACACCTGAGTTTAGAGACTCTGAAGACATTCGATGAAGAACCGGGAACTTGGTGCTGGCATGTACACACCAGGTTAAGGGGGCGAGACAGCGTTAAGAGTTTCCGGTACACACTGGATTGAAGACGGAAGAAGATCGTCGACAAGAAAGAGCACTCAAGACGAAGAAGATCATCGACCAGAACACTCAAGATTGAAGAAGATCATCGACGAGAACTGAAGATGGAGGTTTCGAATAATTGTTCAGGGTTCTGAGATTTATACCCTAACAATTGTTTTAGTTCAAGAGGGCTTTGGTATTTGTTTTATATGTGTGTGTTTGATGTTGGTTGTACTTCTGTTGGGAAGTCTGCCTGTGAGTGTGTGTGTTTGATGTTGTGATGTGTCTGACGAGTTTTATGTAAATAAATCGATGCGCAAGAATAGTGGAATGAGAGACTTGGCGATAATTTTGTGTTTTGTTTTGAAGAAAATTTGAATGTGTTAGGATATACTTTGTGTGTGAAGTGGACGAAAACATCTACCATCTCACTTGACTTTGTGTTGTTCATAAGCGAAATCATCTAGTAGATTTACTTATGATCAGGGTGGGCTGATGTGGTGAGAATGGGTTTCAGTCTAGTTCGTGAGGCGTTATTGGTTATGATCTGAAACGGTCGACACATTCTGAGTGTCTAGACGACTGGACCGACCAACCAAGCAGCGTAGACCTAGGGCTGATGTGGCCAGCTGGATGCATCGGACCTAGGGCCTAGGCAATCATGAGCGTAGACCCAGGATTATGAGAGGAAGCCAGTAACATATGTTTGTGCATTTCATTGGATTAAGTGCAACCAATCAGATGGTTGTGTAGTAGGAGAATCGCAGACCACGGACTGACGTGCGACTGTTTGTAACGCTTGGTTGCAGTTGGACCGTCCGGAAGCTTGGCTCCGTTAAGCCTCGCACATGAATCACTCATAAAGCTTTGCCCTCAGTCTCACCGAACAGAGCTGTTTGCAAGATTGCCGAGAGTCAATAAGACACCCCAAACAACCACCGTGCCGAACACAAAGACGCTTGAACACAAGCGCTGCACTTCTGACAAGGCTGAGCCTGTTAGCAAGGAAGAGGCAGAACCCGTACCCCAGAGTACCAGTTCTCTCCACAACCTCCCATTTTTTTTCCTATTCGCGGTTCTCGAGGCATTCTTTTTCAACAGGCGGCAGGATGGATTACGGTTCGGCATCGGAGACCTTGGCCGAGATCTACGGACTTAGACTTCGGACCTTCGGAGACTCCGAACCTTCGGAGACTCGGAGACGTTGCCCGTTGGTTGCCCTTTGCTCGAGCACCGAGCAAGCCAGTCGTACGCGAAGCGCGAAGCTGCTGCAAGCGCGCCCACGAGAACTTCGGCTACTGCTGTATGCGTGGTCCGTAATTAAGTCGACACCACGTGAACGCGCAGTCAGCAGCGGATGCACGTACATATGTTCATGACTGCTGCTGAATGTATAGACTAGTTAGGTAACACGATTTTCAAGCTCTAGACTATAGCTCCAAGACGACGAGGGTGCCAAATCAAGCATGTTTTCGGAAATATCTCAAGAGACGGACGGTTCCAACGCCATCACTTGGAGAGAAAAAGCTTGTCCTGCTGTGAAGTGAGATATCGAGCTATGGAAATCGATACAGGCGGGGGGTGCGACAATTGTCTTGCGTGTGGTGTCGCCGACGATGTGGTCAGGGCTTAGCGAGATGAGGCTCACGTCTTTCACCTTCTTCCGTTGCTTCGCACACACTGATCACGAAGGTACGTTTTGGCCTGCAAGGGTCCCCCCATCCCCACGTCAAAGGACGGCTGCACCTTTTCTAACGGGCCGACGCGCGGCCGCACAGAAACATGATGTTTCGTGGTGCTTTGAATGTCTAGCCGAAACTCCCAGTATCCCTTGTTTCGGGGTGCAGCCGACGGTACATCCACCACGAGTGGTTAACTCGACACCTTCGCAACACGTTGGTGGATCCTTCCCTTCCAAGTAAAATTTCTTGGCTGACCTGCAGCGCATCTTGATTGCGCTACATCTAGCTCTTTGCTCCCCCCCCACTCACAGATGGATTGGTTTTTGAGTTTGCCAGGCACATGTAGACGCGCTGAGTGGGGATAGCTACATACTGAAACCTCACGAGTTGAGTGATATTGGATAGTGCCGGACACATTGACGCTTTGAGTGAGGATGGCTGCATATTGAGGCCTAACGGGTTAAGTGACGTTTGCGACTGCCGGACACATAGACGCGTTGAGTGACGAAAGCTGCATACTGAAACATCACAGGTTGATTTGTATTGAAGATTGCCGGACACATAGACGCGTTGAGNTTTGAGTGAGGATGGCTGCATATTGAGGCCTAACGGGTTAAGTGACGTTTGCGACTGCCGGACACATAGACGCGTTGAGTGACGAAAGCTGCATACTGAAACATCACAGGTTGATTTGTATTGAAGATTGCCGGACACATAGACGCGTTGAGTAAGGATAGCTGTATACAGAAAATCCACAGTAGCTATAATGAGGGGAAAACTCGAGAATGCAGTACACATGGACCCGACCCCCAACCAGGGCCCGAACCCCTTCTGAACAATAGAGGCCATGCGCCCCCCCCCCCTCTCTACCTCCCCTAGAGGATGAGGAGGGTACATTCCAAAGTAAGCACAAGCTTACCTAAGGTTAATGCCGATTGGTACGGCATTTAAAAAAACACTCAAGTCCCCCATTGGGCGGTGGAGGACTTAGACCTAAGACACCCCAAAGCTCTCCGGCGTGAGATCCAAAATGGATCGGACGGTGGAGGGGGGGGGGGTGTTCGTTGCTTGAAGTGGATCGATAAAACATAGAGCCATCAAAGCAAAGCTTATTACTCACGTCGAGCAAGCTGAACGACCAGACCAACCAAGGAAAAAACTGCGGAGCTAGATGTGGGGCACGCACAATACATTGTTTTCGATTGGAGAGGGGCGAGTATAAAGCAGTAAGGAATTGTTGGCCAAACTTTTGGCAGATAGGTCAACTCGGGAGCGTAAGTGGGGTAGCAACCCATGGCGGAGCGTACACGAGAAGCTGGACGTTGGTGTACGCTCCATCCCGGCGTGTGAGTAGGATCTTAGGCTATGCAAGTCGTCCCGCGGTGAAAATGACCTCCCAGGAGGAAAGTAGCCTGAACAGCGGGATTTCGGAGATGATAAATTGGGTGGTCGGGGGCCGTCTGGGTGTTTACTAAGCAGAGCGCCCGGCATAAGACTGGGGTACTTGTGTCAGGAGGTGTGAACTTGGATCTAGACTACGAGCCTATGTTGGAGGCGCTATTTAGCGTCGGTGAGCCGGCAAAAGAACTGAAAGGAACCACAACCCCCGCCGGACACTCGGATTAGGAAGGCCGAGTATTCCGCATGCCTTCCTGCAAAAACACGAAAAACAAGTGGCCATGGTCCAGTTGCCGTAGAGATCATGAGGATGGTGAAGAAGCTTGGAGGATGGAAGCAGAAACTGTGGAAGGGAGACAAGTTGGAGCTGCTGCTGTTTGGGATTCCAAGGGACATGACGAGAATAGAGTTCAAGAACTGTTGTGACAGGGAGGGACTGCACTGCCTAGCA